>JAYJMB010075219.1:0-17669 GCA_036873735.1 Pouteria campechiana
CCTCCTCCTCCTCCTCCTCCTCCTCCTCCTCTCTCTCTCTCACTGCGTATTTGTTTAAATCACGATTCTGAAAGTTTCTGCTCTGTCGTCGCTCGATGACAGGTTGACACGTTTCATGCTTGAAAGATTTCACCAACTTGGAGAGGCTCGACCTCAGCTGCAACAATCTATCCACCCTCGAGGTAAGGGCATTTCTCTGGTAAAGATTTCCCCTAAATTTCGTGGCTTTCTCGTTTCCGACGTGCTACAAGTCCTTCTGACGCTGCTGCCCAAGGAATGCTGCGTATCTTTGATCGCCGACCCAACGCCTCCATCTTCTCTGTCTAGAGAGGTTGGGGCGCCGCCATGGCCCCCCTGTTTGTCTCTCTGAGAGTGAGCTTTCCTCAAGATGTTTGGGCTCTCCTTCGCATAGCTGGAATAATTTTCTACTCGGAGTGTCGGGATTAGAGCATTGTTGGCTACGAGTTTTATCTTCATTGAGTTTTACTTGGTTTCGTATGAATTAGAGCTGTATTCCGAATCACTATCACTTGAGAGAATCATCAAAGAAATTAGATTTATTGGTTGTGTTCATGCAATCAAGTTAGGGTTTCTCTTTGGGAGAATTTGGAGAACTGGATTAATTGTGTCAAGGAAGTGTCCCAATGGACCCCGCGTTTGATGATTTCGCTTCTCATTATATTATGTAAATCAGTAGTAGTGAGCATCCTTTCAGTACGTATATTTATTATTTTTGAGTCTTAGCTATTAAAGCTTAAAAATGATATATTAAAAATCTTCAAAAATGCATTTGAAAGTTTATTCAAGGAGTAAAAAAGCAATAATTAAGTTCTGTCACAAATATTTGCACTCACATATCAGTATCAATGACAATACTATTTCAACTACAATTGATTATATGCTTTTAGGATAATCTATACTTTATTTAAAGTTATTCATTGAGAATCTATTCCAATTATCAATTTGAACTCAATCCAAATTATTTAGGTTAGTTTGAAGTTTTAGAAATAGAGTTAGGTTTAGGATGAGTTGTTAAAATATAGGATCAGGATTGGGTTGAGCTCAACCTGACACAACCCAACTTGAGTTGCACCCTTATTGTTAGCTGGTGTTACTCCAACCTAACCTGTGTAGTTAGAAGACTTAAATAATCTCTTGCCCAAAAAGGATCAGTGGTGAGGGGTGCAGTGGTCTTCCATTTTCTCTCTCTGCCCAAAACTATACCACTAGATGATATGTGATAGATAGAGCATGTCTGGTCCCTTCATTTCGGGTAATACCTCACTCCCTCCATCTGAAAGTGGGCTGCTATTTTGATGATTTTGATTAGAAATGGATTTTGATAGATGCAGTGAGATGAGCTGGATGAGTTGAACCTCCTTTCAACCTTTTCCCTTCTTGAGGTCTAAAACCCTAAACCCTGCTTTTGAATTCCTAAATTCCCTTGAGGCTTCCCAAACAATAAAACCAAAAAGAGAGAAAGAAAGAAACAAATGAAGAAGAAAAGAGTTATATTGCTGAGTTTTATTTTCTAATTCTACATTAGTATGAGCCCTATCGATTATAATCTGAACAAAATGGTAATCATTGTTTTTATAGTAGTTGTGGAAGTGGTCTACAGATCGTAATTTCATCTTTTTCCCACTTCCTTCAATTTTGTTTTATAAAAATCTTGCTCTTTATTTATTTATAGGTTGGTGTTGAGAGGGCTTGTTAAGAGTAATGAAGGTGAAAATAGTTTGTAGGAAGCTGTATGATTATGTCCGCTATGATCTGAAAGAGATTGCCTTTCCATCATCCTTGCCGGACCCCCCTCATATTAAGAAGCACAGAAAGTTGACATGGAAGGAGCGGCTGGAAGTAAGTCTCCTATCTTTCAATGTACTCTACAAACACAATCTGCTGCATGTTGCAAACAGTTTGAATAATTATTTATCTGATTGGTAACTGTTCATTATGCTATAGTTGGAGTGTTTTGCATATTAGGGAACTTTGTAAGGGTACATGGGAGAGGATTTGTAAAAGGAAAAGAAAATTGGAAGAGGGGAGGGAAAAATGAGAAGTGAAAATTTTCATTGCAAATGGGTGGGAAATGATGTTGGCAGGACAAGGTTGATATCAGTCATAAAGTAAACACGGACGAAATGGATAGGCTTTTTTATGAGCAATAAAGGTAGTAATGGGATAAAGTAGGGTTGTTAGGGTAGGCATATATCATATTGAAGGAAGATGGAAAAGCGAATTTCCATGAGAAAGTTTCATTTTCCACAAAATAGAAAAGAAAAGAGAAAGTGGAAATGTTGCAATTAGTGTTTTTGACAGGGACAGTTAAAATTTGAGCTGCAGTGAGGATGATGTGGGATTTTCCATTTGCATAGTTACCTCCAACAACATTTTTGGTGTCCCTTGAAATGTTTTCTTACACCAAAGTTCACAACACGCTTGAGACTTTTGACATGGGACACTACTACGTCTGTAAGCATAATCTGTGCAGCAGAGATGAGGCACAACATTTTATTTTTTAAAAGTATGGTTCTGAATGCTACATGTGATTGCACCTGTGTCACATAACTTCTTGATATATTTTTTTTCTTTTGTCATGACAGTAATTCCTCTTTCTTCCATGCGTATTCATCTTTGGATTCTCATAAGTGTGTGTAACTTATTTTTTATAGGTGTTCAAGAAGGCATGTCGGCTCTATGCTGCAAGCTGGGTGCGTGATATTGGTCCTGACCTTCGACCAGATGATTATAAGAAGGATGAAAGGAGTAGTACAGAAACTGACAAAGAAAATGGAAGAAATGACAAAAAGGAACCATCGACATTGGAAGATCTTGGTTTGCATCTCTCTTTTTATGTTTCTAGAATTCTTCCTCTGGCATTACTTGTACAAATTAACATGTCTAGTGTGATGAATCTTTCATTCCTCTTTTTATGTTTCTGATATTCATAATCTGGCATTAATTGTACAAATCAACATGTTTTTATGTCATGAATCTATCTTGCATGCTATTTTGAAATCAAATCACACCCAAGCTACCTGGTCACACACGATTACTACAGCTAATCTGTGAATTGCTGATGCTGGAAATCTTGAAGGTACTGATAAGGTTGAGCAAATTTTTCATGGAGATAGTTAAAGGGACCTTTTGAAATTGCAATATGCAAAGAATGAAATAATGAAAGATAAAAATGTATAAATTGGCTTTTTTTACTTCCATAAAAAAAGAGAGTAGTTGACACTTTGTTTGGGTGGGGTTGCTGTCTTAGGTTTGAGTATGTGCTCAGGTCAGACAAATTTGCCCAGTCAAAAAAGGCTTCATGCCAAGGGTGGAATGATGGAATTGAGTTTGTATAGATGTCATAGTTAACTTGACAGGATAAGGTTTAGTTTTCTTTGCGATATTTAGAAGCAAAGAGACTGGTCATCCCTTTAGTTTTCCCATTTAAGTTGTGGATTGAAAGAGTCAGAATAGACATTTAATTGTGGTTAGTAAAGGAGTGTTAAAGGGTGTTGATTCTATTGTCAAGATTGGATTGGGAAAAGTCATGTTCTGCAGCTCCATTCCTGACCAAAAAAAAAAAAAAATGCATCTTGGAATTGTCCACTGATTTGATGCTGGGACCTTTGTGTTCCATTAGCTGTCTGCTTGCTATCAACAGTGAAGGGTATAATTTGATGTGGTCAAATTTGATGGAATGGAAGAGATTCTCACAAGAAGAAAGTGAATGCCTTAGAAATCTTGTTTTTTGAATCCACTAGGCATGTTATCGGGCAGAACCAAAGAATGTAAGCATACGAGAGTGAAGAAATTTAGAATAATGGAGCCTTGTTCACATTGTCATTGACTAGCCAACAAAGCAAGGAGCTCAGTTGTTCAAGAGCATTTCTTTTTTTGCTGGAGAATCTTCTCCCTTGGTCTTCACCTTCCTTTATTCTTGTTATTGTGCATAGTTTACCTGATCAAGTTCAGTTTGATGGATCAGTGTTGGTCAAAAAGTGTGAAAAATTTAATAGCCCTGGCTGCCCAGGTGCAAGTCTGATTCAGTTTACACCTGCCAGAAGAAGTCTATGATGATGATTTTTGCAGTCATAATGCACAAATGCTTAAGACCTACAACTTCATATAACAAATTGATTAGTAATATAAGAGTTTTATCCTGGTATTGCTAAAATTGATGATAAAAAGCACAATGGTTTAACTGTATTAACCAGATTAAGATACAGGTACCTAAATGCAGCTGTTTAGAAAGTCAAATTTTTATTCTCTGCCAGCAGTAATTTAATTTGTTGGCATCTATGTTCATTTTATTTGTTTTAAAAACTGACTCTTGAGTGCATAACATAATAATATAGCATTAACTCGACCATCTGGATATCCAGCTGTGAATGTCAGATGAGACACTGAATTGAATTGACAAAAAAATGGTAAATTGTTATCTATCTGGACAACAACCATTGATCATCATGGGCTGGTGCCTGCCTTGTCTTCTTGGAGTAACAAATTAGGTTTATTTCTGTGTTTGCGGACTTGTGCCAGGCATAACTTCTGATCCAATTATGATTGATTTCTCTATCTTTTATCATTGTGTGAATAAACAGCTGTGGCTGCGAGAGGTGGAATGGAGACTCTGAGGCCTGCATTGCAGCGAGTATATATGACAAGGGCATCTGCATACAGAGATGCACTCAAAAGCTTTATCCAAGGCTATCAAGAAGGGATACAACAGGTCATGGAGGGGAAGGAAGATGATGCTCAATCTAAACAGAAGAAAGACGACCCAAAGAAATCATTCTGATATTTTCTTGGTTTTCATGCTGTAGTTTCTGAAATGGTCTTTGGAACTAAGCATTGGCTGTAAACCATACCATGAAAACTTTTATCTTCATCTGCAGAAAATTTTGTTCTTGTGTCATTTACCACCTCAGAGGATTCTCTTCCATTCATTGCATTAAATTCAAGACAGCAAAACCACAAGATCTTATATGCAGCAATGGTTGGGAAGCATTGGATTTACAAAGTCTCTTACAGATGTGTGTAAAGAAGAGGTCTGTCAAAGAAGGGAAGAGCTGCCATGCACAAGCAATTCTTGTAGGTTTAGAAACAGACATGTTGATATCAAACATACTTATTAATATGTACTCCAAATGTGGACTTGTTGACTCAGCTCATCAAGTCTTTGATAGGATGCCTCAGCGAAGCATTATTTCATGGAATACCATGATTAGTGCTTTTATCCAGCATGGGGAAGAACAAGAAGCATTAAAGCTGTTTAAGCATATGCAAAATGAAGGGGCCCCCTCAACAGAGTTCACTCTTTCCAGTATTCTTTGTGCTTGTGCTACAAATTTGGCTGTCTGTGAGATCAAACAGTTGCATGCGTTTGCTATCAAGTCATCACTGGATTCAAATGTATTTGTAGGAACTGCTGTGCTTGATGTCTATGCCAAATGCTATTTGATTGAGGATGCCTGCATGGTTTTTGATGGGATGCAAGTAAAAACTGATGTTACTTGGAGTTCCATGATTGCAGGGCTTGTGCAGAATGATCTTCACGAGCAGGCTCTGATCTTGTTTCACCAAGCTCAAAAGACGGGCTTGGAACATACCCACTTTACACTTTCTGCTGCTCTTAGTGCTTGTGCAAGTCTAGCGGCTCAAATTGAAGGGGCTCAAGCGCATGCGCTGCTTTTAAGAAAAGGTTTCGGCTCAAATCTTTTTGTGGCAACCTCACTCTTGGACATGTATGCGAAGTGTGGGTACATCAAAGATGCTTACTGTGTGTTCTCCAGCACAAATGAAAAAAATGTGGTGTTATGGAATGCAATGGCTTCGGGCTTATCAAAACATGCATGCTCTCTTGAGGCCATGATATTATTTGAGAAAATGCAGCAGGCTTATGCGCACCCAAATGAAGTAACTTATGTTTCTCTTTTATCTGCCTGCAGTCATGCTGGGTTGGTTGAGGAAGGGAAGAAATATTTTGATCTGATGATCCGAGATAACAGGATAAAACCTAATGTTCATCACTACTCATGCATGGTTGATCTTCTTGGCCGCTCTGGCCTAATTAGCGAGGCTCGGGAACTGATTGAGGGCATGCCATTTGAGCTGACTGCTGCTATGTGGGGCTCACTGTTGAGCTCATGTAGGATCCATGGAGATCTTGAATCAGCAGAATTTGCAGCATGTCATCTGTTCAAGATGGAGCCAGACAACGCAGGAAACCATATTCTCCTTTCAAATGCATATGCTGCCAATAATAAGTGGGAGGAGGTTATCAATGCAAGGAGGGTTTTGAAGGACAGGGGGGTGAAGAAGGTGATGGGAAGGAGTTGGATAGAAGTCAAAAACCAGGTCCACACATTTGTTGTTGGGGAAAGAAGCCACCCAAAGATCACTCAGATCTATGCAAAGTTGGATGATTTGGAAAAAGAGCTGAAAAAGTATGAATATAAGGCTGAGATTGAGCATGATCTGCATGATGTGGGAAAAGATAAAAAAGCAGAGCTGTTGAGGCACCACTGTGAAAAGCTGGCTCTTGCTTTTGGGCTGATAAGCTTGTCATTTGGTGCTCCAATCATAATCAAGAAGAACCTTCGTATTTGTGGGGACTGCCATTCGTTTATGAAGTTTGCTTCGAAGATCACAGAAAGGTTCATCATAGTCCGTGATACTAATCGCTTTCACCATTTTAGGGATGGTTCTTGCTCATGTAGAGACTTCTGGTGATGAGGTCATGGTTTATTCAACTGGATATGCCAAAGAATTTAGCTGCTCAATGCCTTTGCCATTTGTTGGGCCTGGTTATTTTTGAACATGTTCCAAGCCAGAAGAAAACACTGTTGCTTTGTGATCTGCTCATTTGGTGGAAGGGTTTGTCGGCCTGTTATGAATGATCAATATATTTATCGGTTTCTTTGTTACCTCTGGCCTGGTGATGGAGAAACGTATAGATTTTTTAGGCCAGTGGATTTATCCTGTGGATCCCATCTGTTGGATGCCTTGGATCTTGCAGAGGGGCTGTCTTTGCACTTGTGAGAGAGCATGAGCTGAGTATGCTGACTCATTATCAGGTTGTGTTTGGAGGTGTTGCTCTCTCATTTTTTTGTGCTAACTTCTCCAAGGTGATGATTGTTGTTCACCACCAGATTCACCTCTGTGAGTGGCTTGACTTTCTGGCTGGCATTGCCCAGGAATGGAACTGAAACTTACAAAATGTAAGGATATTGACATCTCCAAATCAAGTCCTCCAAATTGTATGGCATTGAGATTTGGATTGTGTAATGAGTACTGTCGCCAACCACATAAAGGAGATGGGCTTTATGCTTACCGCACAATAGACCAGCCCATCAGAAGGTGCAAGTAGTGGAGGGCGCTGAAGACAGAAATGGGTGCATGTGCCATCATATTTTAGAAACGTATTCAGTGGGAGATGACTAAGTTACTGTCACCTGATGTGCATCAAGGGCGTCCAGCTACGTTGAAGTTTCATGTGCAATGGTTGTTTGGCAATAGAAATCAAATCAGTCAAGAGAAATGGGTGCAGTTGCTATCGGCCCTCATCATGAGAGAAGGAAAGAATATGATCATTTGGATGGTGTTGGCTCATTAACATCAACGTTTTACCAGTCCTTTTCTTAGCACTACGGAAGTTGGGGAGCACAGCATCCTTTAATGAGGCTGAGCTCTATTGGTCTTGACAAAGTGCTATTTGTCAATGCTTTGATATTGAGAGATCCTATCCTGCCCAAATAATATCTGGGGATGTCGTTGGCTCTCTATTTGTTGTACAGAGCGCTAGATTGGCTGCCGTACGGAATTGTAACCTGAGTCCGGCCCAGACCCAGGATGCCCACTTCAAGACTGCCACGAAGAATAGATGAAATCTGTTGCCTGATCCCACTAGATAGGATGATGATATCGACGAAAAAGATGTACGTAGGGGGTAGTGTAAGAGACGGATCTGTCAGATCCCGGAGTTGATGAGGTAATGATGGGCCACTATAGCAGGAGAGGAGATCCTGGAAGTCCCACAGATCTATCTTATTAAAGGGTCAACGGAGTGATGGACATCCATCTCTATACCTCTTAAGCCAATGAGGCCATGCTGCCCGCGTTTCATGATTTGACTGTGCATGTAGTTGGATTTCTGCGGCAACTTTCTCTATACCTTCACCAACATTCGACGAGCCCTCCATTTTGTTGGGCAGGCAGAAGGATCGCTCTTTCTGCGGCGGGCATTTTCTTTTTTCAGGTAATGGGAGGAGATTGCTTGGGACTGTTGGAGTCTGATCAGGTTTTTGATTCTTTCTTTAGTGAGTGGGAATGTAGAGATACTGATGGGGCCTGAGGATCTTAACCTGCTAAGTCAACGTACATCCTTCCACCTGCCGGATTTTGAGGCCATATCACATTCATGATGTGATTGTTGGCATATTCGTCAACTTCCGGCCCACCACACCCCCATTTCAATCAATGCCTCTAGATGAGAGTCCCCATTGCCGGTGCATCTATATTCTCTGTAGATTGTTTGGTGGGATGTCTTCTTTTTCTCGCTACCGTTTTAGGCCTGGAAAGCATCAAGATGGCCTGACAGTCCACCTTGTGGGTCCCAAATTGTATGGGTGAATTCCTGAAAATGACACGAACTTTGTGGAATACGAATCATACAGGCAGAGATTCAGGTTTCAAACCAAAATAGGGTAATATGCCATTTAAATCAAGGCTAGAATGGTCGTGTTTATGCATTTACACTGGTTCTTTTGCCTCCTCCATTGAATCTTGTTTATTAGTTCTGCAAAACCCAATTGAGCAGATGCATAATTGATCTTGATGCATGGAATTTGAATCCATGAAGAAAGAGGCAGATATGGGCAAGCTTATCGTAATCTCGAGCAACTGATGATGTGGTTGCATTCTCCACAGTCCTTGCACCCGTACGCACCACCCCTTGAAACTGAAATGAGATTGGGTGGATGGCTGCCACCACCAGCCCACTACTACAGTGAGTTGGACCCCCTTTTCAGCATTTCCATTATTTCTAACATCGACTAAGGTGATCCATTCTCACTGCCTCACAATGGCAATAGCTCGTCCATGCTACTAAGACAACTTGGATCAATCTGGACCGTCCAAATTTAGTGCCACACTTAAAAAATTTCAGTTAAACAGAAATTCAGCTGTTGCATTCAACTCCTGATATGGAATCTTTCCTTCCATTCAACGCCCACCATTCCAATTAGATGAATCGCTGCAACTAGAAAACAGATAGCATTGGATGCATGGAAATCTCCCATCCAAAATCTTATCCGCCCGAATTTACATGACAAGGGGGAAAAGATAAACAGATAAAAAAGACTGGAGGTGGATGACGTCCGCCTTTGAGGAAGCTCCTGCAAGGCTGCAACTTTGCCATGCCCACCCTTATTCAACCCTCTCCAGACATGCCGTACCATGGAATTCTTAAAAAGTGAGGCCACCACCAAATCAGGGATATTTTCAGGTCCTGCGCTTGGACGACGTCACTTCAAGGGCATGGCGGGAATTGGGGAGCACAGTGCCCTTGGTATCTCTCTTTCTTTCTTCTATATGTAACTTCTCGCGATAAATTGACAGATGCGCGCAAAATTCGGGCCAGCGTCACTCGCTGCTACAAATACGATGTAATAATGCAGAGTACAGTGCTGTAATGCAAACCATCTATACAACATAGAAAAGAGTGTAATAATCAATAATATTAAAGAAAATATTTGAATTATTATTAGAAAATTGGATAATAATGGGTAAAAAAAACATAGATATAATATTTATTTATTTATTTTGAATTTTAGCACCCTACACTGTCAAAGAGGATGTAATAAAAAGTGTTAAAATGGTTGTAATGGTTATTTCTCTCCTGCACTTATGTGTGTGTTTGATATGGCACTTTAATTATCTATCTTATTTTTTATTATTATTACATATATTTTTTAATTATTATTCTCTATCGAATCATAACCATTCCTTTTATTTTCCTATACTTTTCGGATTTACTTCTACTCTTTTTGCCTTTTCCCCCCTAATATCCGCCGTATGCAAACAAATTCAGCTACAGTCTTCAGCGGGGCCGTATCTCACCGTCCAAAATGGTGGACTTTAATTTTAGGGCCGGGAATGACGAAGACCACACAATCTTAACCTCCTAATTTCAGAACGGAGGGTTTTGGACGGTATTCTTCTTGCCTTTTGACCGTCCGTTTCATAGCTGTTAATGGACGGTTAACATCTGATCGAACACTTCACGAGGCCACCACAGGGTGCACAGTCCATATCGGGTGCAACGAATTGACCGTGGAATACCAACACAAAGTCAAAGCAGCGGCGCCAGGAATGTGCTCACGTGATCTAGTAAGAGGAATGCGGCCTGAAAACGAGAGATTAATCTGTGATTTTCATTGGCCACACCAGGAAAATGTGAGAAAAAGGATCAGAACATCCTGATTGATTTTGCTCAAGTCAAGCCAACCCAACTTCGAAAATGCATAAAAATCCTCTTTTCTTATCTTCAAGTACCTGACCAGTTTGAATAATGAGAATGTAATGCTTGTTAAGTAAAGAAAATAGATTAAATTCCTCCCTTGTACTTAGTATCCCAGATTTTAAAATCCAATAAAAGGGTTCTTCAAAGTGATTTCTTTATCATAAATCTTTTAGATCATTATACCTTTGATTTTTGTTGTGTTTGTCTGAAATGAAGTGGACAGCATGCATATATATCCTAGAGGAAAAGGGTTAAATGCAGCATACTGAGAACCCTCTTGCGTTGATAATAGTCAGATAGGCTGCTGTGTGCTTTAACATGGTAGACTAAGTTGCATTGGATCATTCCCCCCTACTGAGTAGCAAGTTCAACGATGGAGATCGACAGTATAGGCAAACGTTGCTTTGCTCATATGAAGTGCCCTAAAAAGCTTCTAATTACAATCTGTGATAGTAACTCAACCATATGAGAAGAGATTTCTCAAACAAAGACTGAGGGTGCGTTTGGATACTAAAAATGTGAAAAAATGGAAAATGCAGAGGTAGATATATAATATCAACCACATAGAACATAATGTTAGCAATAAAGTAACAGAAAATTAAAATAGATAAAGTAGTAACGATTAAGAATATAAGTAACGATGAAAAAATAAAATTACTATGATTATCGAAGTAGAAACATATCACATCTATTTATTGTTATCCATGAAGAATGCATTTCATCTTCATTCGTAAACGCTCAAGCGAGACCAAAAATGACAAGCTTCTAATCAAAATCCCCACACCGCTGCATATCTCACTGAAATTTAGGGCGGAAATTGAGAGACTGTCACGGATCCTTCTTGTCGCGTACCTTTCAAGGCCTGCTGCACCCCTACGTCTGCGAGCCCGATCCGCTGAACTGGAGCATCATGTGGGGTCCACCGCCACCTTCCAAAAACGAGCCGTCGGGATCATCGGGATCGGACGTGTCGGCGGGGAAGTCCAGGTTGACGCCGAAAAGCCTCAGCCGCTTGGAGTTGGCCGGCGTTTTCGAGCTCCCTCCAACTCCGGCCTCGCCTGCCAAACAAAACATCACCACTCGTCAATTTCTCGTTTCCTCTGCCGAAAATATCGCGAACCCCGACAACGGTTCATCATCGGATGAATCCATTTCGGTCCATCTCCTCAATTTTCACGTACACCTGGTTGTACGATAGGTGAATCTATGTAGCAAATTCACGGGCGATTAGGCAACCTTAGCCGTGCAATACGAACTAAGCCAAACGTGTGGGCCCACCTCAGTGGGTTGCAGGCTGACTTGCGGCTCAGGTGGACCAGACAAACGTGGAAAGAATCGCTGGGAACGCCCATCTCTTGCTGTGGACGGCCCTGCCTTGGAATTTTTCCCGTACATATATTCAGGGAAATTGGCTTGTAAGGTGGGCCTAGATGATGGATTGTCATTTCCAATTTTTTCAACCTGTATGGCCCACTGATTGATTTACCGGCCTGATTTTTGAGCACACGGGCGTGAATAAGCAACTGATTGTGTGCGCATGGAAACACCACTCGAGCAAGTCGGCAGTGAGTAAAACCATGTGCTACACCGAAAGTGAAAGTCGGTGCACGGCTCCAATCGACCGAAAATTTCAAGATGAGATTGCGTTTTGATTTCTTTCTGTCGCTGTGTGAAATGCCGCAGGAGCAATGGGCGGTGCCCATGGATGGGCAGGGATGATGAAGACTATCCATCCCAGGCTCCCCATGGAGAACTGGGAGAAGTGTTGATACTGGCCATCCAATCGAGATAAGGAGCGGGTGGGATGGGGAAAAAACAGAAGAAAAAAGCAAGTGTTTTGTAACTATGCCTGCATGAAGGAGACCATCGCGTTGCCTTGCAATGCAGCGCACGGCAGGGCTAGCAGGATACGACGACGGCCCCCACTGAGGTGGGCCTCCGCCTGCAGACCCTGCTTGCTGCGCAGCCGTGCTGCTGTTCTCCGACGGCGTCGGTGCATCCCGACGCCTCCAGCCGATGAACAGCTTCTCCCCACTCGGCCTTTCCCTCCTGAACGACACGATGTCGCCGGCGTCGAGCCGCTTCTCCTTAACGAAGCGGCTCCAGCCCTTGGTCAGAACGTAGCTCTGGCTGCTGTTCCAGTACGAGTAGCGGAAGCGCCACAGCTTCCCCTCCTCGTCCTCGAAGCTCAGCTGGACTCCTTTCTCCCCCGGCTCGACACTGCTGCTGCCGCTGCCGTCGAGCGGGAAGTAGCGCTCGGCGTGCTGCTTTGGTATCACCAGCCGGTTGAGCTTCCCCACGTCGCTTGGAGTCAGTGGCTTCTCGAACATGGTCTCCCTCTCGTCACAAACACTTACATCTCTATACTCCTCCTGCTCCTGACCCATCAGCTGCGCTGTTGTGATCCCACCGTAGTCCACATTTCTTGGTTCATGGTAAAATTGATCCCCCCATGGGCTGCTTCTGCTGTTGAAGACATTAGCCTCGTAGCTGGGATCCATGGATAGAGTAGGGCAACTGGCTTCTTGAAGGTTGTAATTTGAAGGGAATGATTTGATGGGCATCCCAGAAGTGAGTAGGCTGTGTAGATGAATGGAAATGAAGGCGGGGAGAATGGAGGGCGGGGGGCACCTGGTTGCCTTTTGCTAACGTTGTTGAAGGATGGTGGTAATTATTAGCACTGGTTGGTGTGAGAAAATGACAAAGCCTTTCAAAGCCTATTTCGATTCTAGCAATGGGTGGTTGCATGGTACTTATAGGAGATTGGCGCTTTAATATAAAAGATCACAGAAAAAGATTGCGTGTGCCAGGTGTTACAGTAGACCTGTGGAAACTGATTTTCCGGGACATCATATTATATCAATGGTGCGTGGGACATAATCTCAACATGCATGAACACAATTTGAGCTTTTAAATTCACAACCATCCTACACTTTTATGGTAAGACATAATTAGGATTGCAAGATAGAATAATGCATACATTGGATCATTCATCAAGTGTACCCTCTCATCTGTAATTCATGCTACAAAATCTAAGAGTTACTAAAAATTCCTAGACAACTTTTATGGTGATTTCGACCACTTCCATATTACATTTAGCATGAATGCTAGTTAGCATTATCTAATCCATGCAAAATATAAACTTGTTTTCCTTCCAAGAATCAGTTTGCCTAAGGATGTGTTTGGATCACCATACACTTGTACAGTAGGACGTGTAGTTCACACTGTACATCCTTTATTATGCCAAGCTCTACACCCCCCAACTAAACAATAATATCCATTTTACCGTATGATTTCTTTCCTCTGTATTCTTACTTTTCAGTTACTATTTGTATTTTTCAATTATTTATTTATATATATTTTTTACCTTTTAATTATTTACCTTTATCTTTTTAACCATTTGTCTACTTTTTCAAATATAGACCTAATCCGATTATATTCTATTCATCAAGTTATTTTGACATTTCTTTCTCACACTCTCTTTCACTTCATCACACACCTAACTAAGGATTCAACTACACCCAACCAAATACACCCTATGAAAAATGTTCTCCAACTCAAAATAAGATATTGCTTTTATTTCGTTCCCTTTCAAACTTTCCTTGAAAGAGTTACTAATTCTATTTAAATAGTGCCTTGCTACAAATTTTATAACACGAGGTAAATGTACATTATGATTTTACTTAGACAATTGAAACAGGCGATCATTCTTTTCTCCCAGTCATCTTATTATTTGAATAAAATCAGTATGATTCTTTCTTAATTTTGGATTAAAGTAAACTACATAGAAATGATAACTTTTCTGTTATCTTGTGGTATGAACTGCACATTATACATTCCCCATGGTAAATTCTTTGATTTAAGTTAAAAGAGATGTAAAAAAGAAATCAAGTAAATGAGTCTATAAGAAAAGATGATAATGTTAGTAGTAGAGAGGTGATGTTAGTCATGTAAAGTGAATAAAAATAAAATAAAAAATATAATTTTTTTAAAATAGATAAATAATAATATAAAAGACTAACATAATTATAAATAGTTAAATATCATATTTACGTAAAGAGAAAGGGAAAAAGAAGCTCTTATCTCCTTTTTGTAATAAAGGAGCTTTTTACCTCTTTTTGCCTTAAAACAAACACGACTGCTACTTATATCCGTCTATGGACTTTCAAAAGAATAATCACGACAAATAGCTTTTAGCTTGTGTAAAATGGGACAATTCTTTAGAATTTTTACCATATCTTAATGGAATACAATGAACTTGAAGAGATTTTTCGAAATCTTGAATTATTTATCTGTCTATGGACTTTATTGCCAAGTTATCTCGTACTTATCTAAAATTTATGATAGATGGAATCCACACACACCGGTACATATTCACATTTTGGTATCATATAATTTCTATTTTAGCAAAAGTCTTCCTAGCTAGTAACATGCTTTAAAGAGGAACGAAATACCTTTTAGACCTGAGAAATTGTAGAGAAGGATTGATACCTGTGGTCCAGCAGTGGTACAAGAAGGCGGGGCCCACAAGGGAGGTCATGCACATCATTGTAGTCGTTGCTTTTGATTTTGGTAGGTAAGGTCGGTTTGGGGGAAGACTAATAAAAGGCAGGACAAAGTTGGGAATTGGTCTGTTCCACTCACCCATGTGCCTATTTACCGGTACACGGACTTTTCAAAGCTGGCCCCCACCCAGCCCACCTGAGTGCGTGAACACATGCACATCCTGCGCCATACACGTGCATGCCTATTTGCTATTTGCTCAGTGGTCCACAATCTGAATTTTAATAACGTATGAGTAGGGATGCAACTTGGGTAAATAACCAATCCCCTTGTTTGCCAAACAAGGCTTAAGTGTGGCATCGGTTCGGGTGGGGTGCCCTGGAGGCAGGCCCACAAATGATGCTATTCGTGGAATACGGGAAATATTTATATATATATATATATATAAGATGATAATGTAATATAAGGTAAGATTTTTATAAATAAGATTAAAATAGCACACTATATACATGTATATATATAATAAAAAAGTAAAAAAAAAGGTATAAAAGAATAGATGATAATGAAAATAGTATTATGAGTGATGTCCTCTCCAAATGGAATAAAACCAAAATAGATAAATTTCTTTTAAAAAATTAAGCTGAATATTATTATGAAAAATTAGGTAATTAGCTACTATAGTTAAATGTCCCGAGACTTTCACCTCTTTTTTCATTAGAAGAGGCTTTTACCCATTTTCTATTTCGAGCAACTATCTGCTGTTGTGTGGATAAGATGGGTCGCACATTACACGTGTAAAGACAAATGGACGGTCAAAACGATGATAAGGTGTCGACATCCGCATGCACACGTGGCTCACCTAATGGGTCAGCCATAGCCCATAGACACATTTTCAAGGCTGATATGTGTGCACTGACGGACCATCTGATCAGTGTCTCGGATCTCGCACCGGTCGCCAGCCTGGTATGGCTATTGGGGTTGCTTGCCATGCACCTTGACGCTTCACTTTCCATACAATTACAGTCCTCCAAACCACCCGTTTCAACAGCCTAACTTCGTCCACCCGCCTTAAATTTTTGTGTGTTATATCAACACCATACATCGCGATTTTCCATCCATAAAGGACCAAAAAAATATCATCCCAACCACGCCCAAACTGACTGGGCTCGACCGATTGAGGCATACATATAAACGGATTTTTGAGTTCACTCCGATAAATCTCAGGAGCAACCTGAATTCATTTCTCACGTGCCTGTGCCATTATTGGGAGTGTGCACGTGGGCCCTGGCCAATATTTAAATGGAAGGCTGGCAGAAATTCAGAGATCCCTTCCATTTCCAATAACCAGACGAGATAAGATTATCCAATGCCCAGGGTTGCTGTCGTGTCTCAATCCACTCCACGCAGTTGGTCTAGCACCATGAGTTGCTCCTACGAAGCGTTCCGCCCACTGCAATCTTATGCATCGGAAGGAAAGGAGGCCGGTGCTGGATTGGAAGCCTTTATTGATCCAAACAGTTTGTATGATGGATTGTGCACGTTGCGTCGCCGTGCTGAAAATCTTCGACATTGGGTCGTCCACAATCAACCTGTCAATTCCCCGAGAAATACCTGTTAAGAAAAAGGGCTCGAAATGCTCAAGGCGAGTGTGATATTTTGATTACTACTATTCATGTTGAGCTCTGCCTTCTAAAAGGTTTGGATCGTTGACTGAAGGCCTTGTATGCAATACCGTAGAGTAGAGAAATGTTTCAAAAATGCATCTGTATGTACGGTGGAAGAAGTATTTTGTATATGTTTTCTATCTCTCGATGGGCTTGCTTGTCGTTTTATCAGCTTCGTTGGAATTTGAGTAGAAATGTTTATTTGTACCGTCATGTGTTTTTGTTCTTCCTATGGCCGAAACTGCACCATGAATTCATATTTAAACACATCAAGATTGAGTTCGATTCTCTACCATCTGCAAACGCATTAAACTCTTGCAACTTAGCAAATGGAAAACTTGTACTAGGAATTTTTATATATAGTTTATTGCTACCAGGACTGTATTTTGTGATTAAACACTATATGCCTAAAGCAGTTTTTAAAGACAACCTTTATGACATGGTCCACGTGAACATGGACGTTTCAGGGTGCATCTATCTTGAGGATAAAGTGATGGGACATTGACTAGGTTGTTCTATATATCGTACAATCTGAATGGGAAGGGCCATTCATTTAATTGCGTAGTTTTCATGTTCTTTTGAGAGACTAATCTATTAAAGTTTTGACCTAAAAAGCCTCTTTAAATATACTGTTCTCAAATGCCTCTTTCCTTTAAAAATGCTTTTAGTGGGAGAGAAGAGTTGTGGTGAGCTAGTTGGGTTGGAGTTATTACATTCTCTCACTTTCCTATCATTTTTCTTCCTTTTTTTTTTTACTTTTCTTTTATATTCAACTAAAAAAATTACCTTCCTAATTGATTCTAGTTTTTAATAGTTAACTTCATCAATAAAGCCTACCTTTTCTAGAGATATTATGTCTAGTGGCGGACTTAGGACCTTAGGTGAGGAGATGCAAATTTTATATCTTAGAATATAATTTGAAATATTAAATATTCAATATATGTCACACCTTATCATAAGAAATCTTTAAAATTTGT
>JAYJMB010075230.1:6690-42957 GCA_036873735.1 Pouteria campechiana
TTGCCTATACTTTTAATTATTTTCCTTTATTTTTATTTTAAAAAGTATATTTTACTTACAGTATAATCTATAGAGTCCCGTGGGATGGCTTAACCCAAAAGGGGAGAGGTGAATTGGATAAATAAAAATTCATTGCTTAACACTTGTTGGATCATTTCTCTCTTTTCATACTTGTATATAGTGTGGTATAAGATGAATAATAAAACAATAAAGTGGAGAGAAATAAAGCAAACACACAAATACACACAAAAATAAACAAAATGATTTTTATAGTAGTTCAGGACCTCATTCCTACATCTACTTTTTTAAGGACACCAACTCATTGTGCCTTGAGTTTCACTATATAATGGAATACATAAGTGTCTCTGATACTTCTTCTGGATTCCAGCTCCAGGGGGCATAAATAAGTGTCATCGACACTCTTCTAGTTATACAAGCTCACCAGGAAACTCACCGGTTTCAAAAGTCACCTGCAAAGTTGATGGTTATCTTGAGTTTATCAATAACTCATTACAATATGGTTTTCACTAGCTCATCACAAACTCACTGGTTTCAAAAATTACTAGCAAACTTATTAATTTTCTACAGCTCACCAACAACTCTTTAATTTTAAGTTTATCAGAAAACTGATACTTTACAAAGTGTTACAATGAAGCACAGGGGAAGATATGATCTACTCTATGTAATATAAAAGATCTTTCTATAATGTAAAGACAATGGCAATAAGAATAAGCAAATTGAAGCTCATGAAAGATAGATAGCGGTTTAAGCTCTTGGCCATGGGTAGAAAGATTTGCATAAGATAAGGCTCATTTGAAATGGGTTCTTTCACCACTTTTGAATCGTCTCATCTCTTCTCCTTAAATAGCTCTCTTGAAAACTTGACCATTGGAAAAAGGTGATCTTCATTCAATGCAGAGACGAAAGTAGATGAGCAAAAAATAAATGTAAAAGACCATTCTGATAATCTTTTATTTGAAAACATCATCTTTTAATTAATTCTCATATGCTTAGAACCATTCTGCAGTGCTAACCTTGACATAAAAGAAAGTGAATAGCTGGTTCAGGCAACTAACCAATGAGGAGATGCTGGAGCTCTGACTTGATTTACAATTTTAGAAAGAAGATAATAAATTTTGACAGATTTAGCTCCTCCACTTTAACCAGTATTTTATTGCATTTGTCTGAAGTAAGTATTAGACGAAGTCTCTTTCTAACTAGATAGACTCTCTTTGTCTTCTACTTTATCAATAGTTAATTTCAGAAGAAGTCGAGCTTCTTCATTTTTAGACAGATGTGTTTTCCTTTCTAAAATTCTTCTTCCACCCACTGTTTTTTCATTGTTTCTTGAGATTTTGAATAAAGTATTCAGATTGACATCTTTGAGCATCTATCAAAATCTTTATAACTTAAACTTTCTTAAATGTGGTAGATAGTTAGAATAAATATTTATAGTCTTACACTTGGAGAATTGAATGAGTTCTTGATGTTTGATTCTTGTTTAGCACTTAGAACCTTCAAGCATTTTATTCCCATTCAATGGATTGTCTATTTTTACCATCCAGAAAGATTGTGGACTAGTTGAAAGAATATTATTGTAAAATCTAGCTACTGTAGAGTGTTGAATTTTTTATATTTAAAAACAATGAATTTTCACTATAGTAAGTTACTATAGCAGGTCACTGTAGTACCACTTCGTTTGAAGTAAGTAATAGATGAATTAACTAGCTTTGCCTGTCGGTACCATAGTAGGTCATTGTAGCGAATCATTGTAGCAAATCACTATAGCAATGCTTTATCTGTTATTTGTCTAAAATATCAGACGAATATCTGTTTGTTGATACTGTAGTAGTGTTATTGTAGTAACATTACTGTAGTAATCATCTGTTGCAATTTGTCTATTGACATTGTCTACTAATTCGAACTTCGTCTTTCACTTCATCTACTGCTTCGACTTAGATAAATTTTGTCTTTCACTTCATCTTAGACAATCCACTTTGTCTGTCACCGTAACAGTATTGTAACATTTTACTATATCAAAAGTACTGTAGCAAAATTACTGTAGCAGCGAACCTACACTTGAAAATTTTTGCACTTTTTTCATATTGTTAACTTGACATTTTTCATTATACATTTATCCATATATAATATACATAAGTTGAGTATAGATAAATCATTTAAGCATAATTTCTTTTTCATGTAAAGAATATATTCTATGAAGAACGCTTATCAAAATATGTTTATAATTATTTTCACAAGTTGCATAACATGGATAAATCACATAAAGTATTTTTCATTGTAAATCATAATATAATTATCTGTATGAAATTTGCATGAGTTATGAAGTATGGATATATATTTTAAATCATGATTTTGCATTTATAAGCTCATTTAAGTACATATTTTTTCATTCAAGAAAATATCTCTTTAAGACACTTTTAATATATGATCTAAAGCATGATAAACAAGGTTGAAAACAAAATGGATAAATATGATTTTCCTTCTAGACTTATATCAAAATATATATGCTTTTATAAATGATATTCCAATAGAGCACACATATTTCAAGTATATTTTTCTACATTTCAAGCTTTCTATACTAGAAACATCGTTAACATAAATCAAGTCTCAAGATAAATTTTATTGTTATCAAAACTATACAATAATCCCAACATTATCTAGTCTATTTTTATGTTACACGTCTTTGCTCTTACACTTTTTACCGATAACATATGAATGGTTTGAAAGTAAGATGAGAGTATTTAGAAATAAATGGATCTTTAGTCAATTGACTTAGTGGGGAATGTTGGACCTTTATCATTCATGAGGTAATTTTCATTTATTTATTTAAAATTTACGGGTGAAGGTAGTAAAAATACAATTTTAATTTTTACTCACATAAAGATATATTTATTTGGAGACTTTTTTGAAAGGACTCTTCATGTACTGCAGTTATCTTTTACAACACCATGAAAAAACACGTTAACTAAATTGGAAAGAGCATTTATTACCATTACCATACATGCTCGATAATTAGCAACGCATTTATTAAACGCAAGCCGCGCCCGAGCCTGAGATGCCATGTTATAAAGACGTATGCAAATGCTGCATCATCAGGCTGCATGCATGCTAGAGAGGTGAGAGGTATGATTTTTTTATGACAGCGGAAAATCTTTCCTGATTATGTGCCGCAAAATAGGAAATATGAGCCGCGCGTATCATTAGGAGCGCAGTGTATCAACCATTCATTGCTGACAGAGTAGCATCGCAGCAATTTTCCCCTACAAGCAATCAACACAGCCCTCCCTATGTCTTCCTTCGAGCTAATGGCGGAGAACCCAGAGAAGGTCGCCGGAGCCAGCTCCAAGCCCCTTGTCAAAGCCGAAATCCTTGCCAACCGAACCAGCAAAGCCTCATGCGACTCGGCCTCCAAGCATCTTCCCTCGTTGCCCCCGAAGTTCTCCTCCTTGAGCCTCCCCGGAGAATCCAGATCATCGAATCCGAAGAAGGCGAGCGTGGAACGGCTGAGGTTTGTCGATCGGTTGAATAGATGGGCATCGTCTTTGAACGTCAAGGTCTGGAAGGTGGGACAGGAGGATCCGAGGAAGGCCGTGCATTCCGTCAAGTTGGGGTTGGCGCTGATGGCAGTCTTGCTACTGTACGTAGTGGGCCCACTAACGGGATCTGGGCCGCCCTTTCCGTCATCCTCGTCATGGAATTCACATTAGGTGAGTCAGGCACTCTGCCTGTAGCTTCAAATGCGTTTGCTTGGGCGCTTGCAGGCTGGCTAACGTGTGCCGTGGCGGGCGGATTCCAACTTTTGGTGGGGCCCACGGCGTCGGTGGAATCTCGTCGGCCCCCGATGAAGGGAAAGGGTCGTTAGGGCCCTGATGTCTTCAGTGGGTCCCACTAATTTACTGGGTCTTTGAGGTAGGCCCACCCAAGAAAGTGGGACCCACAAGGGGGGAATTTTCCTGAACCATTCATTGTTTTCTGGCAGTCCATCGTATGTTTGGACCGCTTGACTATTATCAGTCTCCGTCTTGCTGACGTAATCGCTTTTTTAATGCTTTTTATTTTTATTTTTTTTGCAGTTTGGTTTGGGAAAGGAGATGGAAAATTATAGGAAAATTCTATCTTGGGAGGTATTGATTTCATATATACTTGCAAAACAAATTTACTTTTTTTTCATTATTATATATATAATTATTATCAATAATTATTACTTCTATTTATTTTAAGTTTATTTATGAATGAAATTATCTTGTACTTTAATGTCTCTTTTAATTTAAATGCACTTCTTCGTCACCTTTCCTTTAAAGGCTAACTCTATTTTCTTTTTCTTTTTTTACATCTTTTTAACTTTAAAATTATTGAGATATCACTCTTAAGATACCATACCATCGCCTTGCTTTTTAGGCTCCTTGTTTTTATTTATTTTATGTCTTTTACTTCAAAATAAACACCCATAGATTATAGGTCATCATCATCTTGCTTTTTATACTACTTTTATTTATTTATTTTATGTCCTTTACTTCAAACTAAACACACCCATAAATTACAAGTCACCTTGCTTCTTACACTACTTTTATTTGTTTATTTTATATGTCTTTCACTTCAAACCAAACACACACATATATTATAGGTTGCATCAACTACATGGGAAAGTTATTATCTTATGTTTATGGGATGAAAAGGAAGAGAAAAATGATCGCTGCTAACTATTATGGTTACCATAAATAAGTAGTTTGAAAATTGTCCTGACAGTGAATTTAAATAAGTATTTTTAAAATTTTTGTGGATAATGAGGATCATTATGTGTTTGTGCTCTCCAATAATCTTGGGATGAAGATTTTGTAAGATAACGAAATGTTAGAGGGCGCTTAGACTAAAAGACTGCATACTTGGTGTTTTGATAGCTTGAGCTTGGGTGGATGTCATATGCTAAGATGATTATAGTTGGGACTCTGGATGATAATTTATCTTCTAGTTCTCTCAATAATCCCTCTTGTAGTCTCTCTTGTGGGTAGTATCGGCTCTAGGAAGAATCTTACAAAATTCCATGATAGTCAAAGTAGAAGTCCAACGTGACTAATTTGCTAACTATTGTATTTTTCTTGTGTTATGGTTCTATGATATCTGTGGAACTAAACACTATGTAGTAGAATATATCCCCCAACCACTCCACTCCACCACCACCACACACACATAAACACACACACACACACATACATATATATGGGAAATGATTCAGTTTAGCCGGCTATATTGAAATATTCAGTGTAGCTAGTGTTCTAACCGTGTGATGCGGCGGGCGAGATCTCCGCCCTTCTTGGGCACTATGAGTGAGGGAAGGAGGAAGAGTCGGCTTTTTGATTCCGTTTCCTAGAAACACAAAACTCGTAGTAGGCATGACAGCGATGGCTTCAAGTCTACCTCACTCATAGCAACGTGCCATCTTCCTGCCCTCCGTCGCCTTTTCTGCTTTGCTTCCCCTCTTCCCAACTGGATGTCCGATGAAAACTAATCTCCTTCACTCACATCTATGTGCCATCTTCCCGCCCTCTCCCATTTCGTCTGCTCTGCTTCTGCTCTTCACCAACTGGACACCAATAGAAACTAAAATTTTTTAGAGTACCCCCAAATCTCCTGACTTTGAGTAGACCTTAAAAATCAGCTGATTCCTCCAAGTCCTATCCACAATCGCAAAGGAATTGCTAAACCCACTATTCTAGCAAGACTCACAAATATAGAGAAGTTCTTGAAGTATGTCACATTTGTTCCAGTGGTTCATTAACATTGTTGTCGTTGTTTTTTCAAAAAGTTGCATTAATTTTACGATAACCCCATGTGCTTTTTGTTATTACTACAAGTGTGATAACTATTCAAGCTTCTTTTGATTGGAAAGATTAGAACCACCCAATAGTTGTTTAATGAAATGTTTACCGGATTTAATTTATTTAAATTAAACAAATCTTCTTTTATTTAAATTGTATTTGTGGATTTTTTATTGTAGTTTTCAATTGCAAATGGATTTTTGATTAGTAAAATAAATCCAATTTTATAAACTAAATGGCTATTCCTTTGAATTCTTACACAGTGTATCATGTTTTGTAGTGATTAACACATTTACTTAAGGATGATGTTATTATCTATTTTTACACAGGTTGTCTTAGGTCCATGGATTTACATATAGATATTGTGAACGTAAATGACAAGGATGGGGTAGGTTTCCCTGATCCAAATGGACGGGGTGTCGAAATAGGCAGTACAAAAGTTGATAATATGAATGTAGTGGGCAATGTTATATAAAATTTATCGATAGGAATACATGAATTTTGTCCCAGAGCTCCTATTCATCTAACCTCAAAGATTGGCCAGTAATTTGACAGGGAGAAAAATGCTTACCAGTTTTACAATGATTATGCAAAACTATATGGGTTTAGTATTATAAAAAGCTATGCAAGAAAGTTGGTCAATGGAGACTTATGTGGTCAAGTTTTTAAATGCTCTAAAGAGGGATCAAGGAAGGCCAAACCCAGTGAAGTAGATTGCTCGCCGGCTGATTTAAATCATTCACAAAAAGCTTCAAATGTTAAACTCATAGAAAAGAATAAGCGAAAGTATAAAGAGAGATGTTTCACCAGATGTAATTGCATGATATTGCTTGGGGTTTCTAAACATGGGGGTTGTGATAAATGAGTTGTTACAAGATTTGTACCTGAACATAGCTATGATCTAGAATCACCTAAAAAATCTCATTGTTTACGATCATATAGGAATGTACCAGATTGCTAAGTAGTTATTGCGGAAGGATTGAATCAAGTTGGGGTTAGTGAAGCAAAGGCGTTAGAATTTATGGCCTGTGAGGCAGGTGGGCTGGAGAATTTAGGGTTTTCACAGTTAGACCTTAGAAATCCTTACAGAAGGCGACTCCAATCCAAGTTTAGGGGGAGGGGGTTCTTTGTTACAATACTTTCAGAGTCATTTAAAAGTCAATCATCAATTTAGTTTTGACTTACAAGTAGATGGGGAAAGACATCTAACGTCATTTTTTTAAGTTGATGGTGAAACCAAAATTGATTATGGAGCATTTGGTGATGTTGTGTTTTTGGAAACTATGTATAAGATAAATTATTATGATATGTCATTTGGACCATTTTTTTCATTAACCATCATAAATAATCAATATTACTTGGGGCGGGCCTCCTTTTTGGCGAGACCGCAACTGATTTAAAATGGCTATTCAAAGCATGATATAATGGGAGGTTTAGCTCCTAAAGTAATAGTGACTGATCAAGATGTTGCTATCTCAGTAGCTGTAAGAGATGTATTCCCTCAAACCCACCATATTTTTTGCATATGACACTTGAATAAAAAATTTAATAAAAAGATGGCTATTATGATCCATAACAATTCAATTTTTCCCAAGACTTAGTCTAATTGCATATACAAAAGTGAGACATTAGATGAATTTGAAATGGCATGGGCTGACATGATTGGTATTTATGGCTTGCATGATCACTCATTGTTGTAATAATTATATAAAAATAGAAATGCATGGGTGTCTGCTTATGTTAGAAGTCATTTTTAGCCGGCATGACAACTATATGTAAATCTAAGAGCATGAATTTATTATTTGATAAATATGTGCATCGTAGCACAAAATTATTAGAATTTACTTGTGCATATGAAAAGCTGATAAAGGAAGGCGTTGGGAAAAAATAATGTTAATTGTAAAACAACATATGGCATGTCAGTTATGAAAACACAGCACACTATTGAGTGCGACATGGCAAAAGTGTATACAAAAGTGATATTTTTGGAATTCCAAAAAGAGGTTGAGCAATGCCAGTATTATTTTGCATAGACTAGTGTGTTTGACGGCCATATAGATAAATACATAGTTCATAGATATTCAAGTGGTAATCCTGAAAGGGTTAGAAGAGTTAAATGGAATAATGAAAGCAAAGTGATCACATTTTCATGCAAAAAAGTGGGAGTTTTCAGAGATAGTGTGTACATATATTTTTACAGTATTTCATGTACAAGGGATCTTCAGTATGCCTAAAAAACTAATATTGAGGAGGTGGACCCAAAGACCTAAGAAAAAGATCGTACATCAATAATGTGCCACAGTATCAAATGTTGAAAATTCAAAGATTATACGGCACCACAACTTGATGCAAGAATGTAGTAAAATTTTTCGTAATGGGACTAGCGATTTGGCTCTTTATGAAATTGTTTTTGAATGCTTGAAAAATATTCAAAAATCAATAGAAGAATATAGGAGAGAACATGTCTTGGATGCACATGATGATGCTGATGGAAGTGACGTCAAATTCAATAATTTAATGCTACCCTCAAATAATGATATGACAACTCCACCAACTAATGCCTCGATTGATGGGGTACATAGCCATAATTCCCAACCAAATGCAGTATTGGATCCACATATAGCCATAATTCCCAACCAAATGCAGTATTGGATCCACATATCGTGAAAATAAAGGGTTAGACTAGTAAGAGATTCAAGTCAACAATTGAGTTGGCTAGGAGAACCGGAACTGGTAGGTTAGGGCTCGATTGCAATAAAATTGTTATTAGGTGTGATAGAGAAATTGTCCATCAATGAGAAGTTTCAATCCTATGCACGATTCATTTCACGGTAGTCTTGATTAGAAAGGTACTTTATACTTACCTTTTATTATATTAAAGTTTCGTGCATATGTTTGGGCTGTTATGCTGATGACATACTAACGGAATCCTCATCGGCTTTAATAGAATACTTCATATGACTTCTTCATCCGAGGGTATGAGTTTGTCATATTCTATAAGAGGTTTTTATAAATACGGTTTTAAAACACATCTTGACATCTTATACGGATAAGAACCTAGGGAGGCAATTTCTCAGTTTGCAAGTTATTTCGTGAGTGTCTTTATACTTCTCTTTAGTACTTGTATAAACATGCTGATGTAATTAACAATTATTTAATTGTCTCATTACAGGATGATCCTAGCAAATGTTCCTTTTTTCAATGGGTGGATCCCCCTCGACTAATAGAGAGCATCGTTTTAGAACAAATCAAATGCATGAGATTAGGAGGCTGAATAGTCAGCTGTATACTATCATGAATAGAACCGACATTTAAAATCGAAAGTTCAAGAAATGCAGCAAACTAGAGAGGTATTGTCATGATATGAGGCTAATTGCAAGGCGTTGGAGACAGAGTTCAAGGCATGCAGGAGAAGATTGCAAATTTTATATTTTATAGTGCTTATAATTGTCATAGTGTGACTTGTGTAGATAGTGAAATTCTTTTCTGTGATGGAGTCTTTTGAAGTATTTATCTTCAACTTGTATTATCTGTAATATTTTTTTTAAGAAATGCATTTTTAGATAGTTATTTATAAGCATCTACTATGGTTAGGGAGGGCCATTGTTGTGTTATTGTCATTTAGGGCCTTACGAAAGCCATTGAACCTCTTTATTCAAATTGTCATATTTGTTTTAAAAAAATTTACATTCCGGCCATGGAGGTTAGACTCGGGGCATGAGCCAAAGAAGATTGTTCGTTGTGAACAGTTCATCTAAGTCCGGATTTATAATTTGGGACGTGGGACATAAATCTGGAACTGGAGACATAAATCCTGAAGTGGATGAACTATTCTCGGACATGGAAAGGTCCAATATCGCACGCAGAACCATTCATCCATGTCCAGATTTATAATCCCAGATATGGAATATTAATTCGAGATATAGAAAGAACGGTTCCCACTGTCTCAAGTCCCATGTGCATGTCACAAGTCCCATATCCAGGGCCCAAGTCCCATGTCTCAAGTCTCATGTCCATGTCCCACTATCCATGTCCTAAGTTCCACTGTCCTTATCCCACAACTCATTATCCATGTCCTAACTCCCACTGTTCTTGTCCCGCGACCTACTCTCTATGTCCCAAAGTCCCATGTGCAGGTCCACCATCCATATCTCATTGTCTATATTCTATGACTTAAGTCCATGTCTTAAGCCCCAAGTCCCACTGTCCATGTCCCATGACTCAAGTCCCAAAACCCACTGTCCATGTCGTGCGTGGAACCGCTTTTCCATGTTTGGCTTTATAATCTTGGACATGGGAAATGAACCTGGACTTGGACTCCTATCCCCAATAGTGTCCAGCATGGCATGAAGTTGGACCTTTTAGACAACTGACTATTTTCTGACTTAAGAGTCACAATTTTCCATGTATTCCATTAATGAATTGTTAATATTGTAAAGTGTAAAAAAAATAAAAAAGAAATGACTCAAATAACTGACAAGATTTAGGCATTTATAACCATATTAAGTTAATTTACCTTGACTGGCATGATACTCAATAACCAAATACAACATAATCTAACTTAATAAGATACTTTAGTTCAAACTATCGAGACTCAAGGCTTGACCAAAAAGTCCAGAACGCATATGCAATGCAACATTTTGAAGGCTTGTTGGAAGGCTCGATATTCTTTATTTTTGAGGAGATGCATGCATCTTTATTATGGTGGAGAAGAGTGTGATTCGATTTCTAAGGCTGGACTTAATTTAGACATTAATCCAGGAACAGGTTAGTGTCCTAGCATCCCAGCCTTTCTTCTCCAAGTCTAGAACCTCTTGAGCTTTTTTTCATTCCAACCATTGCTACTAATGGACAACAGGAAGCCAAATGTTTCGTAGGGGTCGTAGAATATGACTCTAGAGGAGAGGGCCTTACGTAAAATTGAAGAACTACGCAGAGAAATACAAATGCTACAAACTTCATCGTGAGAATTACAACTCATCAAGCATGACATGATTCTTTCATGGGCAGAGCACATTTTCAAGGTAAACTATGAACGTTAACAATTGCAGGCCGAGATCAAAAATGTTACAAGAACAACAGAGTGTATCCAACATTTTGCACTCGACCACTTTTTCGACTCCAATCAACATGAAATAAGATGGCTCCTTAAAGAGTTGGAGATGACATGCACATGGTTAGATACCAGTTTCGTCCGTCGTGCTCTTAGTTTTAGTTCTGATATGTAATAGATATTTTATATAGTGTGACATATTAATATATTAAAATTTGTCTTGTTAGAATATTAGCGCATTCTGTATATCCGTATTTTTTTCATTAATTCTTTTGTGATGTCCATGCACAACCATTTAAATGCTTAGAATGATGTGAATATTCTATCATTGTTTATGATGCGTTAAGTTGCATACGAGCATTGGTTGGGTGTTGGGAACTCAATAACGTATAGGTATTTATTATTGTTCAGTGATACTAACTTGAATCGATATATATCCTATAAGAGATTTTCTTTAATAGCTCCAATGATATCTGAAGCATCTCATACCTCATCTTCCTCAACGCTGAAAAACCATTCTAATACAAAGATGTCCAACTCTTCATATCACGGACCTTAGGATGCTTTATTTATGACACTAGAGGATCGGATCAGACTTAAGATCGGTGGTCTAGAGTAAGAGGTATCCCAGTTGAAAGGTAGACTTATGGATATGTAGCAACATCAGCGGGAGATGATGCTAGCTTTGACGCGAATATACGCTGTCCTAAACCAAGATCGGGTTCAACTGGGAAGAGAACTCAAAGGACGGTTGGAGATGATCTGAGACCTTCCTGGGACCAGGCCCAGACTAATGTCGGATTTGGACCTACTATGCAAAATATTGCTGCGAATGGAGGTTGCAAACCCTTTGGTAGATTTTTCAAAGCTTCAAAGTATTGTAGACAATTATGAAGATTCTAACTCGCCTTCGAGTTAGTGAAGGGTGTGAAATAAAAACTAATATATTTTTGGTAGTTATTTTGGTGTATCTTTTAATTTTTTTTTACTTGTGCAAGAAGCATGCGGCAAGTACTAGTCCATTTACAAATACAACTATTATTGGTTGAGACTATGTAAATTTGGTTCTTGGTATAATACTTAGATGGACCACAAACATATGAATTGATTGTGGAGATTCATTGCCACAACTGTTATGATAAAAGAGCACTTTTAAATTTGGTGTCTGACTTCATGCCATTCTAGACATTGCTAAGGAGTGGAATCAAAGTCCGGGTTCATTTTATCAAGTCCAAGATTATGGGACATAGACAGTAGGACATGGGCATGGGACTTGGGACATGGGTCGTTTGACATGAGACATGGATAGGTGGACTTGTGACATGGATATGGGTCGTGGAACATGGGATACAGGATTTGGGACATGGACATGAGTCATGGGAGATGGGACTTAGAGAGTGGGATATGGACATGGGACTTGGGACACTGGACATGGAGAGTGGGACATGGTTCACTTGCAAAAATAAAATGAGAAAGTTGCTAACTGCCTTTCATACAATAATAACCATTTTGCACACTGTGTAAGTATTACATATCAATGAGTATATATCAAAATTACATATTACAATGTAAATATTATATATCAATGAGTACATATCAAAATTCCAATTTACAGTGTAAGTATAAGAAAAAATGAGTACATATCGAAATTACATATAATATCTCTATGGCAAAAATAGATTTATTTCTTGAATTTGGGCTCCTGTTTGTTGGATCAAGTCATCTTTGGTCTTTTGAAAGATACTTGAGGACATGTTTCTGATGTAACCTTGTTGCCAGAATCGATTGAGCCTGTGTCGATGCAACTGGTAATGTTGATGGAATCACGATAGGAGAGATAAGCTTGAGATTGGCCAAGTATTCAGGCCTAAACAACTCAGGGTAGTCGGGGAGCTACGCAGTTGCATGAGTTATCTTATTTGCACCAACTCTACGAGCATATTCCTCTTGCTCTAGGTAGATGGGAGGAGGAGAAAGTGGTTTTTATGAAGGTATTCTAGTTTTCTCAAGTGAGGGTTTGGGCTTATAAACTGGAAGTTTATCTCTAGAAGGAGGAGTTATGGATAGAGAAAGATGAGGTGTGGAAGAAGGGGAGTACGGTAATAGAAGAAGGTTTAGAAACTGAAGTTTTCTTATTGGAGGGAGGTTTGGACTTAGAACTTGAAACTTTTCTTTTGAGAGGAGGTTTGAGCTTAGAAATTGGAACTTTGGTTCTGGGGGAAGGAAATTTTGATGGAGGAAGTTGAGGGGTAAAAATGAAGCCAGGAGCAACTAGTGTTTGGGAGTTAGATGTGGAGACCATGGAATTTGCCTTTTCTAGTTCAGGACAAGGAGTAATCCTCAATTTTGCTTTATACCTAAGACATGCAATCTTTGGAAATGGATTTGGAAGACCAACCATTAATACATCAATGTTCCTCTTCCTATGCAGTAGATATATATCTTCTAGAAAGGAAATGAAGTTAGGATCAGATGTGTTAGTCACAACATGAAATCTAATCCTATCATCTAATGACCCTGAACCCAGTGCAAGTGAAAGATTTTGTGGGGGTGGAGAAGGTGGGTTGGATGGAGTGGGTGAGATGTAATCACTTAGTATTATCTATGATCTCATCACCATCTAAGAGTGGTTTGAGTTTGAAGCTTCTGGTTGGACCTTTCATTATTGTAATATTATTGAGGAAATCCTAATCTTCAAAATCTGGGAAAGGTAGATTAGGGAGAGTGACTAATCTATTTTGGGATTCAAGAACTTGGGTAGCCATTTCATTTGTGTTCTATTTCCTAGAGAGTCATTTTTATTCCTTTCCCTCGAACACTAGTGGTTGAACATATTGATTTGGGATGTTTGGGACGATCTGTTTTATATGTTGAATTGAGTGATATTACAGTGATGATGATATCTGACTTCTATTCCTTTGTAGGAACCTTAGAGACTTTTGGAAGTTGTTGAGGAGAATACATTAGAGATTTTTATGGATGGGGAGGAGGTGTTGTCTGTTAAGAAGAAACAGATTGTGATGGAGTATTCAGAGTGAATTTTATGGATGTTAGAATTATTGCAAGTGGAATAATTGACTTAGAGAGAGAGGATTCTGAGTCAGGTGAAAATGAAGTGGGTCTAGGTTGAGGAGAAGAACATGGAGATGGAAAAACTACAACAATTGGAGAAGTTGCAAGTGTAGAAGTGTGATATGTGAGATGAGGAAAGGAATGTGGAGATGGAAAAATTTCAACACTTGGAGTTGCAAGTGAAAAAGAGTCAGACGTGAGATGTGGAGATGAGGAGTACTCGTGGGATGAGTAGATTTGATGGGTGAAGTAGGTCTAGGCTCATGAATAAAAGAGGAGGGTGAGGAATGATGAGACTAATCACTACTATGATATGAAGAATGATGAGAGTGATCAGAATGATGAGACTAAAGGGATCTCAAGAGTGAAGAAGGCCTGAGATCATGGATAGGTGATGATGGAAAAGAGGATTTGAATATGCTTCAATTGACATTTGATGGACTCAACCAAACAGGTCAAAGTATCTTGCTTTTGACATACTGAATTCATCTTGATGTTCAGAGCTAAAACATCAACTTCAATATTTCTCAGCTTGTTTTCAGAACTTACGTGAGTGGAGGATGAAGGCTTGCTTAGAGAAGGAGGTATTGCTGCTTTTGTGAGTGGAGTTGTTGCTTCTTCTGTTGTTTTTATTGCTGCTTTTGTAGTTGCTACATGTGTTACTGTTGTTGCTTTTGAAGTGGTTGCATGTATTACTGCTATCTGACCTTCATCTCTTACATTTACAATTTCACTTCTGGTCTCAACAACTCTAGTTACAGGCTCCCTCATTTCAGCAACCACTTCTTCTTCTCTTAGTTCTTCTATTATTTCCTCTACTCTATCAATGGGAATTGATTCTAGATTCTCCCATATAACTTTTTCCCTTATTTCCCCACCTATATCACGTAATTTTGTTTCTCTTCTTTCAATTGTGTCACCCTCAAATCTTGCTCGCTTGGATAGCTTGGTCCTTTTGGGACCTATTTTCCTCAAATTCACCTTAGTCATAAATCTGAATTTTTAAATTCTTCTCCATCTCTAGATGTCAAATCTACTCCTACTCGTCTTAGGAATTTTGTCAAAATCATTCCATAAAGAAGAGGATATTTGTTATTGCTTTTAACCTGAAACAAATGATCTGGAATTGTCTTTGCCAGGTCTATTTTCTTCCCAATTTTCACTGCTTGCAGCATTCTGTAATATTTCTCTAAAATGTTATCTCTACCTCTTGTTTTTAGAAAGATATTGTTGATGAGCAAAATGTGGGCTATTCTCATATTTTTGTCCAACCAATTTTTAAACCACTGAAACTAGTCTTGTCTTGAATGTGCCTTCAATCGAGAATTCTACAGTACTTTCAATGGGTGATTTGAAAAATATACCAACAATGTATCGACTAAATGGAAGGAATTATCTGAAGTGGTCACAACTGGTTTTGTACATTTTTGAAGGGAAGAGGCAAACTGAGTCATTTGCTTGGAACAGGACCTACAGATATGAAGTTTGATGCTTGAGATGAATGAGGTTCATTAGTGATGTCTTGGTTGTGAAATTCAACGATTCCAGAAATCAGCAACACATGCATGTTTCTTGGTATAGCCAAGGAAATTTGGGATACAGTCAAACAAACCTATTCCAAAGTTCATGATATTGCCCAAATTTATGAGATTACGACAAAAATCTCGACAACCAAGCAAGGAACTTGTATGGTCATAGAGTATTCCAATCTCTTACAAGCCTTATGGCAAGAGTTAGATTATTACCAGTGTATCAAGGTGAACTGCAGCTTGGATGCAGTAATTCTCAAGAAGTTTGTTGAAAAATATCGTATTTATGATTTCCTTACTGGTTTTAATATTGAGTTTGATGCTGTAGGGGTATAGATCTTAGAAAAAGAGGATCTGCCATCTCTAAATGAGACTATTTCAATAGTATGTGCTGAAGAAGGAATGTTATGCTCAAGGGTCAAGCTACAGATGGATCTGCCCTAATGATAAAATCTGCTAAAAGTAAGGACTTAATCACATTACAACCCACTGAAGGATTCAATAAGCAGGCTGAATTATCAAAGCCTCTCAATAAGTAGTCCAAAGACTCTTTGGTGTAGTACTACAAAAGACACCGTCATGCAAGAGAAACATGCTAGAAACTCCATGGACGTTCTCCAAATATGAACAAAAATTTCTCCAATAGGATTGAAAGTGAATGAGGACAAACACATGTGGCCAATACTCATCCAAGCAAGGAAATCCATAAAGCTCAATTTCTAAAGCAACGAAGATGTTGAAAGGTTGAAGAATTTTTGGGGATCACTTGAAAAACCCCCACAGTAAGTACATGCTCGTTGGTCTTTTCAGGTATCTCTTTCTCCTCTTGTATTTCTAATGTTTTGGATAAAGCTTCTCCAAACACATGGGTACTTAATTCTAGAGCCACCGATCACATGATATATTCCTCTAAAAAATTATTTACATATACCGCATGCTCTAGCTAGAGGAAAATAACAGTTGCTAATGGATCCACCATAACTGTTGCGAGACAGGAAGATGTTTATATCAATAACATCCTAACTCTCAAAAATGTCCCTTATGGTCCAAAACTCTTTACACATTTGGTTTCGATTACAAAATTCATTAAGGATTCTAATTGCATTATGACTTTTTTACCCATCTTATTGTGTTTCAGGAACTAGGCACAAAGAGGATGACTGGACATGATAATTAAAGAGACAGTCTTTACCATCTGGAAGAACAAAGTGGAAAAACTAGAGTTGAGAGTTCTTGTTCTTTATTATTCCTATCCAAGTTAGTTATCTCTAATAAAAATAAAATCTGGCTTTGTCATCATCATTTGGGTCATCCATCATTCCGTGTTCTTAAATTTATGTTTCCTTCATTGTTCAAAGGGTACTTAGTTGAAAGTTTTCATTATAGTGATTGTGAACTTGCTAAATGTAGAGTCCTGTAAGATGGCTTAACCCAAGAGGAGAGGGATGAATTGGGTAAATAAAAATTCATTGCTTAACCCCTATTGGATCATTTTCTTTTTTTTATGCTTGTGTGTGGTGTGGCATAAGATGAATATTAGAACAGTACAATGCAGAGAAATAAAGTAAATACACACATACACATAGACAATATGATTTTTATAGTGGTTCGAGACCCCGTCCTTACATCTACTCTTCCAAGGACACTAACTCATTGTACCTTGGGTTTCACTATACCATGTACAATGAAATATATAAGTGTCCCTGACACTTCTTCAGAATTCCAACTCCATGGGGTATAAGTAAGTGTATCCAACACTCTTCTAGTTTTATAAGCTCACTAGGAAATTCACTGGTTTCAAAGATTACCAGCAAACTTGATGGTTTTCTTAAGTTCACCACAAACTCACTGGTTTCTACAAACTTATTGGTTTTCTAGAGCTCACCAACAACTCTCTGGTTTTAAGTTTACCAAAAAACTGACACTTTATAAAGTATTACAATGAAGCACAGGGGAAGATATGATCTCTCTCTCAACTCCATATAATATAAAAAATCTTCCTATAATGTAAAGACAATGGCCATAAGGATAAGCAGATTGAAGCTCATGAAAGATTAATGACGGTTTAAGCTCTTGGCCATGGGTGGAAGGATTTGCATAAGATAAGGCTCATTTAAAATGGGTTACTTTACTATCTTCGAATCGTCTCACCTTTTTTCCTTAAATAGCTTCTTCATACATTCGACCGTTGGAGAAGATGGGTTCCACTGAATGCAAAAATGAGAGTATTATTGAATGAATAAGACCATTTTGGTTTTCTGCTATTGAAGTCTAGGTCTGATTTATCTCGAGCTATTGCATCGTCGTTCAGATAGGAGGATGAGCTATGTTAAAAATTGTTCCTCGTTTGATTCATCACAGCTTTGAAAAACTTGCAGTATCACTTATTACCGAAAATGGTGATTGGTATAAGTCTGCACAATGATGGCACGAGTGTAGATGTCATTTGTATTCTAGTCACATAAATTGAGTTTTCCTCTAACAAGTCATAGTCTCTCTCTGTCTGCATTTGTCTACCATTAGTTGTAGACCAATTCTTCATAGGTTTGACCAAAAGACAAACTCTTCTTTGTCTGCCTCAATTCCTCTAGAAGGTTTATTTATTGATTGATCCTTCATAAATGTGCTTTGTTAGTTTTAGATAACAGATCATCTTTGGATGGTGCTAATGAAGATAGACTGACTGATTGATAAACATCTCGTTCTATACGAACAAACAAAGTGAGATGTTTTTCCTTTGTTTTTTATTATTTGTTGGAAGTGACAGATGAAGTTCGCTCAGTCTTGCACTAATAAACAAAGTGTGGGTTTCTTCTTTGTTCATCGTTGTCTGTTGAAAGTGTTAAACGAAGCTTACTTTAACATGCTTGAATAGACAAAGTGTAGTATTCGTCTGGTGTAAGCAATAAATGAATTATATTCTGTTTTATCTTGGATAGAATACTTTGCACGTCGCATTTGTCTATTATAAGTTGTAGAAGATTGTGCCTTTGTTTGTTGAAGCTCATTTCGATCCAAGCAGTATTTTGTCTGTTCGATTTTGTCTATCCTTATTATGCAGCTTCTACATCATCTTCTGCTTTGGCTGATACTTTGTCTGTTGTGACAGACGACCTTTTGATCTAAAGATGAGGCACAGTTCTTTAGCTTTTTTGTACACTTTAAGCAATAGAAAGGGTTTGTTCTAGTAACTTCCTTGGTTCTTCAATTTTGATTTGTCTATCTTGGCTTAGCTGAAGTTGCATTCCCTCCTATATTCATATTATCATTTTATCCTCAAACTAATCCAATCTTCTTACTTTGTGTATGGTTGTCTAGGAGGCAATTTCTTTATCTTTCTTCATTTGTTTGCCAAGCCGTTGAATTGCTTCTTCATCCTCGCACTTTGTCTTGGATAGACTTTGATCAGATCAAGTATAAGTGGTATGAATTTCTTGAACACAATTTAAGCTCTTTGATCATGGCTTCTTCTTTAACTTCTTATTTTGCATTTGTTTGTTGACATTTTCTCATTGAGGTTGACAGACAATGCAAACTCATTATAGCACATCTTTAAAGCTGAGTTTTTTAGCATTGCTTTTGTTCGTGGAAGCTTCTTTTAGACAATTGCAACTTTGCTTATCTTCAGCTTTCTTTTTCTTTTTCTTCTTCCATGTTCTTCAGAAGTTTGGCTCTTTTGAAATGTAGTAGATAGCTGTGACAGTTTGTTGTAAATGATCATTATCCTGTACTTGAACTTTTCTGCACTTGCTATGTTGTTAGCTTTCATATATATAATATCAGAATATATTTTATCCTCAAGTCATTGTAGTATATTGTAAAGCAAAGATAACATACATTTCCATTTAATGCATAATATAAAAGTTTAATTAATTATGGTATTTAATATGATTTAGCAAATTTATGCAGTCGTGATTAATTTATAATGTGCGCACCATAAAGTGAAGACTATATGATTGTTTAATTAAACATTCATAATTAAATATTTATGTTAATTAATTATTATCAATTCATCATCATACATATGATTATTAGAGATTTAAGCAAACAAATTTCTTCTCTTTAATATAAGTTTTGTTATCATCAAAATTGCTGACATTAAACACAAATGTTTTTCATTTCCAATAAGTAATACAAAAACTTTTGTTCCTTTTTCTCTTATCCATAGTGACATTTGAGGGCCATCTATAGTTCCTAATGTTTCAAGTGCTAATTAGTTTGTGTCATTTATTAATGATTGTATCCATGTGACATGATATATCTCATGAAAAATAAATCTGATGTTACCATAATTTTTTCCATTTTTTACAACATGATCAAAACTCAATTTAATGTTGGAATCAAGAGATTTTGATCCGACAATGCTAGGGATTACTTCAATTAATTTCTCTCTCCAATTTTCCAAAACCAAGGAATCATTCATGAATCCTCTTGTGTTAGCATACCTCAAAAGAATGAGGTGGCTGAACGAAAGAATAGTCATCTCCTTACTATTACAAGAGCATCCTTATTTCACAAAAATGTTCCTAAATAATTTTGGGGAGAAGCCATCCTAACCACTACCCATCTCATAAATAGTTACCAACAAGAGTCCTTGATTTCAAAAGCCCAATGGAAACTCTCATAAAATTCTTCCCGACTTTCAATGCTTCAGACAATCTTATTCCAAAGGTTTTCGGTAATATTGCTTTGTTCATGTTCATTCGTAAAATAGGGAAAAACTTGATCCACATAGTCTTAAGTGTATTTTTGTTGGCTATTCTTCTACTCAAAAAGGGTACAAATGTTTCTATTCACTAACAAGGAAGTTCTTCATCTCTCTTGATATTACCTTTGATGAAACAGAATCATATTTTCACAATTCCTATCTTCAAGGTAGAAATTGAGTGAAAATAGGTAAAAAGATTAGTTTCTTCTTGAATTTCCTAGTCAATCTGAGTCTACAAAGTATGAGTCTATAAATATTGAGTCAACATCGACACCTGTTTTGTCATTTGTTCAGCCTAATTCCAATCCTACCGAGTCAGCACCAACTGTTCAGCCCAACCCCAATTCTCTTGAGTCAACATCAATTAACAATTCTCCTACTCATTCACTCAATTCACATGGAATGATAAAGAAAAAAGGAAATCAAGACACTACACATCCACTACAAGTTTATTCCAAGAGACGAACACCAAACTTTAGACCTAAGCATTTTCAATCACCTGTTCAAGTTGCAGTTCAAACACCCGAGATAACTCTTAAACCTACCGCGACCACCACACAATCACCTACGTCTGAGGTACCAAACAATAAAACCATTGAGCCAAATGACTATGACATACCGATTGCACTTAGAAAAGGAAACATAGCCTGCATAAGATATCCATTATACTTATTTGTGTCCTACCAAAACTTATCCAAAAGTCATAGGGCCTTTCTTAGCAATCTACATTCAATTCTCATTCTTAGAAAACTATCTAAAGCATTAGGAAACGAGAAGTGGGAGATTGCTATGAAAGTGGAGATGGAAGCTCTTGAGCGAAATAAGACTTTAGAATTGGTCAAGATGCCAGAAGGAAAAAAGTTGGTTGGGTTTAGATGGGTGTTCACAGTAAAATAAAAGTCAAATGGTTCAGTGGAAAGGTACAAGCAAGATTGGTTACAAAAGGCTGTACTCAAACATATGGTATAGACTACCTTGAGACATTTGCTCCAATCGCAAAAATGAATACAATTTTATGTAAAAAAAAAAAAAGCCTTCTTACGTGGTGATCTTGAAGAAAAAATTTATATGAAAGTTCCCTGGGGATTTGAATCCAAAGACAGGATGCTATGCAAGTTATGTGCAAGTTGAAGAAGGCTCTATATGGACTCAAACAGTCCCCGAGGGCCTAGTTTGGAAGATTTGTAAAGGTGATGACCACATTAAGTTACAAGCAAAGTTAAGGCGATCATAGTCTATTTGTGAAGCACTCAAATTGAGGGGTAGTAACTGCATTATTAGTGTATGTTGATTATATCATAGTGATAGGTAATGATATCGAAGGGATGCAAAGGTTGAAGCAATGCTTGGAGAAAGAATTTGACATTAAAGAACTTGAAAAATTGAAATATTTTCTGGGTATTGAAGTGGTTCATTTGAAGCAAGGAATTTTTATATCATAATAGAAATATGTGTTAGATTTGTTGAAAGAAACTGGAAGGTTAGACTGTAAACTAGTTGATACACCAATTGAGGTCAATCACGAGTTGTGTGAGCCTCCAAAAGACAGTTATTAACAGAAATTCTTATCAAAGACTTATAAAGAGGTTGATTTACTTAGCACATATGAGACCTAATATTACCTTTGCCACGAGTATTGTTAGTCAGTTTATGCATAATCCTAAGGAGATGTATTTCAAGGTTATGCACAAGATCCTACATTATCTAAAGGGAACTACTGGGAGGGGAATCTTATTCAAAAAGGGAGGAAGCATGACGTTAGAGGTCTATACCAATGTTGACTATGCAGGTTCTCTAGTAGACAGAAGGTCAACCTCGGGTTATTTCACTTTTTTAAGAGGCAAGGTCAAGTGCAGAGTTTGAGGTTGGGTCAATAGCATGTGGGATATGTGAGTTATTGTGGTTGAAGATAGTTTTGAACGACTTGCATATTAAGTGGAAAGGTCCTTTGAGGTTATATTGTGATAATAAGTCAGTCGTTAGTATCGCCCATAATTCAATTCAACATAATCGAATGAAGCGTATTGAAATGGACAGACACTTTATAAGGGAAAAGTTGGATAGTGGTCTAATTTGCACACCATGCATCTCAACTAAAGATCAATTGGCCAATGTATTTACAAAGGGATAACCAAGCATTATTTTCAAATATATTATCAGCAAGCTTGGAATGGAGAATATCCATTCACCAGGATATGGTTTTAATGACTTATGCGATCCCTATTATTTAGGGATTAGTTGAGCTGTATATTTGGTGTATAATTTTGTTAGGTTAGTTTCCTATTTGTGAGATAATTTCCTAATTTGTGAGATGGCAAACATGTGTATAATAGATGTGTATGTATTTTTTCAAGATATAATTAAAATTATTCATAGATTTTCTATATATATAATAACTAATTAAATAGAGTAATAATTGAAAATAATATCAATAAAGACAAAATAGATAAGATTTTTTATGAAAAAGAAATGATTATTTAAAATATAGATAATGATAAAAAAAAGTAAGATTACAATAGACTTTTAGAAATAAGAAAAAAGTAAGACTGTTAAGATAAGGAAATATCACATTAATTAAAAGAAAAAAAATTATATAAAAAAGAGGACACTTGGCACTAAACAAGGCAATGAATAGGGATTGAAGGGGGGTCAATTGTTTGGCCCTTCTCTTTGAATTACTGTCCTTGAGGCATAAACAAAAACAAATTAGGGGAGGGTGGAGGAGAGGGACATTTGGATTAATAGGCGTGGGTTGGAAAAGGTCGAATTTTTGGACAATTTTGAGAAATTGGGTCACAAATAATGGCTTATTTTTAAATCCAAATCCCCATTTCTAATCTTGCATGCACTAAGTCCTGTGAATGTTTTGAGTAAATTTATAATGTTTGGATATTGTTAAAGGAGATATAAAAAGGAGGATATTTTGAAATATGTAAAATGATTGTGAAAGGCAGGGGTTGATGTGAGTACGATAATAATGTTGGTCATAAATGAGCTTTTTGGGGAAGAAATTATGACTAAGGCTATAAAAAAAATTAAGGCTCTTATGGTTAACTATGGGCAGGTATATATCTTATTAAAAAAAAGATGAAAAATGATTTTACATTGACTTAAACGCAGCCTTAAGAGTATCTTTAGATAGAGTGTAATAGAAAGAGAGTACAATAGAAAGATGGGGTAATATAAAAGTGTAATAGGCCATAACTTCAATAAAATAGGCTTTTTAATAAAATAAAAAGAAATGATTGAAAATATAAGTAATGATACAAAAAAAGAGTTATTAGGATTATTAAAAGTAGGCAAAGTGTTACATTAGTCTAAAATGAAAGGTAGAAAGGTAGCTAATACACCTTCACCCAAATGCAACCCCTTTCAAATTCACTCAAATACCCTAGGATTCATTATGATTTTTGATGAGAGGTTTGGGGGCAAAATGATAAGGTGAATAGTAGAACCAAAGAGAAAAAGAGAGGAAAAAGGAACTACATCTCTCTTTACGAGATTCTCAGTAAGTTGCCTAACTATAATTAATTACCAAAATTATTCTTTTTTGCAATGATCAAAATGCGCATCTCCATTTCCAAAGTAACAATTGTATATTGAGATGAATGCTTCTAAGCGTGAATAAAATACAATTAACACTGAACCTTTTATTTTATGTTTTTTTTTTTTTTGTTTATGCTTTTCATCTTGGCCCACCATTATCTTGACACTTTACATTTGTCTTAATATTTTGTATGAAATTTTATAAGCATATAGGAATGACGAAATGTGGCGGTTGGGAAAGTTACAACCAAACTGAAATTGGAGTATTTGTAGAGAGAATATGTGGGTGTTGGAAAAAGATGTGATTTGCTTAGATTCTCCTAAAAAGAGAATGTTAAAAGATGTGATTTGAGTATCGATTCTCCAAAGGAAAGTAGGGGCGGAGCCGGCCTTCTTTTTTGTGTAGGCACCGGCGGAAAGCAGGGGATGCTTCTCCTTGTTCTCTCTGCCTGACATTTTTCAGAATGGACCTTCTCAAGTGATTCCTACCTTGTCTCAACGGTTACCAATAGCTTCAAGATAGGAATCACTGCATACTTTCAAAGTATGATTTTCACAGGATCGTCAGACAGTGACAAGCAGCAACTAAAGTAATACTTCTAAAAGAGCTTCATTAGTTCAAGTAAACATTTTGAGGCTTTGCTCTGCTTTTATCCTGTTTCATTCGCATAACAAAGATCACAGGGTCCTAATGCAACAGCATCGGACAATTAACTGGATCACTTATTCTGTTCAGACAGTCAGTAGCCAGCATGTTAAGGTGATCAGATTGCTTGAATCTTCCTGGAATGATTAGAGAATACTGCAGGATTGATTTAATCCCCCAATTTGGAAGATATTGGATCATTATCGCATCGGTGATCCCCATTACTGAGAAGGGCTACTTATGCCTCTCAAGACATGAGTAATTCCATATAAATAATAACAGTTGTTAATCCTCAATAGTGAAAGCACATGGCATGTGAATACTCACATTCTCACACATAAGGTGGATTTTTGGTTCTGATAAATGGTGCCCATGGATTGGTAATCTATAGTATTGGTCTTGTGTCTTACAACATAGGTTTTTTTTCCTGCAATATTCTTGGAAAAAGGAGCCAGGTATGATTCTCCAAGTCAAAAACATCTGAAGGTTGTTGCTTCAGATGTTCAATATGGAAGGTTTTGGCAGCATGGTCCTTTCATGGTGGGATGTAGTAGGCTACTGCTCTGCATTGCAGCGCTGCGTCTAAAGCCGGGGAACATTGAATTCCTGCTCTTTATTGTGCGCAGAAGTAATCACATATTAATTATCATTTGCCTGAATGTCAGAATTTTGAGCTGTGGAGGTAAACTTGATATGCAACATCATGGCAATGGTATGAACTTAACATCATCACATATTTGTGCCACCCAAATCAAGATTCCATTAAGAATAGACCAATTTTTGAGGTCAAATGAAACAAGTATGCATCCCAAAAAGATGAACTGGGTTAGCCCAGACTCCCCCGAATCCTCCAAACGTTTCTCCAATTAGCACAAACTTGAGAAAAGAAAATCAAAATTCATAGTTCAAAGTAAATGATTTAATTATGTCTCGTGGTTTGTCAGTGGTGAGGATGCAAAATCAATAAATTCATGCATTTCCTGCCAGACAAAGCATATCAATTAGCCAACGTATAACACAATGCACAGCCTCACGATATTACATGGTTCTTTACATCTAGGTGGTCTGACATTTATATGATAACATTGAATACATAATAAGCACACAACAGCGTTCTCCATGTTCAATCGATAAAAGAAATTGACACAGATTTTATTCCTGCATTATGAAAATATAGGTACTAGTATTTTCCTCCTCCAAGAGCAATCATTAAAAGGTGTTGTCTTAGAGATCCTGCTCTGGATGATCAACGAGCCATATTATCCATTGACAACCATGACTGTTGTGACATTCCAGGGTAATCCATCCAACCAATTTCTATTTTTTGTTAAACCTTTACATCACAATAGTCAAGTTGTCATCTTGTGACCATAAACCTGAAAGCTCTCCCAAGTTCCCATCTCCACTGGTCTGCCTGCATATTGTTGCTGTTGCATTCCATGCGTCACATCCTGTATGAAAGAAGGCATGCAGTTAAAGATAGCAACCATCTGAAGCGATTGAAGTTTAGCCAAGTAATTATCACAAGAGAGTCAGTAGCATATTCGAAATGTAGCGATATGTAATAATTTCATACCGTCATTCAGCGGGTTCAAATTTTCAGGATACGCCAGCCATTCAGATCTCTGGAACATCATATCCTCATCCACCCCTAAGCTGCTTGTGGGTCTTGGATGGGTTGACATAAAGCCTAGTCGACTGAGATCGTTGGCTAGGTCAATGTCCTCTGCAAGGTAGGATGGGAAGGGAGAGGCCATTAGATTACATGGCTGGAATGCTGTTGCTGAGCTAGGAGAATTGCCTTCAGATGAACATTCAGAAGCACAAACCTGCAATCAGAATAATGATAGTGTTTAATATATTCTTTTTAAAAAAAAAATTTGTTAGTGGCCTTTTTTTATGAAGTCATACAGATTCTGCTGCTTTATTCTTCATTTCCTTGAGTTTTTAGAGTGGACCTATCTTTTTTTATCTGTTTCTTGAATATCTGTTGTTTCATACATTTGAAACTAGATCATTACAAACCAAAAGTATGTTCTAGTGGGCATTTTCTATGAAACCAGGCAAACCTGGATGCTTTTTAATTCCTTCCCTTCGTAGTGTGTGTTAGGCCTACTTTTTCTATATTTTTAACCTAATTCTTGAAATTCTGTCAGATGCTTTTGATACCTTTTCCATGATCGAAATTGGATCACTAGACACCACAAAGTTTGGGTGATCAGTTTCCAAGATAGTTGTTTCGTGTTCCACTCCCCTTCTAGTTTCGGATGGGGAAGCAATGGCGGTTGAATCATTGCTTCCATTGAGCAGGTTGCTCTCTGGAGATGGAGTTGCACCAGACATTCTTGAGACACTGCTTGGGAAATTTCCATGGTTGATATCATTAATGGAAGATGACATGGCCCTCCAGGATTTGGATTCTCCTTGACCGTCACCAGTTTTCTGTCCATGCTCATTTTTCTTAACTACACGGCACAGCACAAAAGCTCCCTGAGGATGAAAGAATTTTGGAATGAATAATAACATCATTTACAAACATTTTGAGACAAAAAGAATGAAATTTTTTATTGTTAAACACTGTCACATGAAATTCCAGGAATGCACACCTGAACGCCTGAAGATCCTTCTCCACAGATACGATATTCATGCATAACCCAGTTTGTCCTATCTCCCAAAGGAGCTCTTCCACAATAGAAAACCAGGGTCTTCCTCAACCCAACCACAGAGTAATGACAAACCACTTTTCGGTCTTTTCCAGTGGCTTTCCAGTACCCAGCAGTAGTGGCTCTGTTAGTTCGCGAGCCGTTCGGATACTTCCGATCGCGGGGGCAGAAAAAGAACCATTCCATGTCTCTATTTGGAAGGAATGACTTGTCTGCAAAGCAAGAAAGTTGTGTCACTTTAGTCATAATGCATGCCGATCTAACATCTTGAAACTGATGAGTCTTGAGAATTTAAGTGACACAGAGAAGCAGAACATACCAGGTAAATCCCATGGATTGAATTTATACAGCTCGACCTCTGGAATAACCTCGAGCTCGATCTTCTGTCTATCTATTTTCCTCTTTAAGTAGTAACTCACCAACTCCTCATCAGTTGGGTGGAACCGGAAACCAGGCGGCAAAGACATCTCACCCATTGTATCACTGATCAACTGGTTGAAGTCTCTAAAAATTGGCGGTCTTTCGCAATGAAAGAAAAGATAGAAAGATCTAATTCAAGGGTTGAATTTGATCTTTCTGCTATGTGCCAAGACTGTACCTATTGAAAATTTGGAAGATCCAAAAATAAAAGCTTTTAGCAACACTAATTCTCACTAGAACTGAGAATATCTTCCATAGGACACAACCGTTGTACAACAGAATCATTCTCACAAATTCAAATGTCGCAGCCGGAAATGCTTTCTAACACCCAAACCCCAATGCCCAAAGAAAGAGAAACTGACTAGATGCTAGAAAGTAGTTTTTTAATGTCCAAGAACAGCCACAAACAAAAACCACTCAGAATCTTCTGTTGCAGAAAAAGAGTGAAATGGGTGATTCCAAAACTACCAGATAACTTCCAAAACCAAAACTTCCAAAGACACCCAAAAGTCAAAACCTTCCAGTTCTTGCTAAAAAAACAGAAATGGATGGATGAAAAAACAAACAAAAATCAAACCAACTTGTTAGAATTTCCAAAATTGGAACCTTCCTTGGTACCCAAAAGCCGAAACCATCCAAACCTCATAAGAATTCCAAAATGGTTGATTAATGGAATGTTAAAACTGGTTAGTACTTCCCCAAATTCCAATCTAGCTAGAACTTTCAACTTTCTACTGAAATTGGAAATTTAAAATACAGGAGATATGGGAATGGTTTTGAGGATGTGTTGGGAGTGGGTAGTAGAACTAAGGAGGAGGCTCCGTTGTCTTTATATAAGGATCAGAAAACAACAATCCACACGCCGAAAGTTTGAGATTATTGTCTGAAGCGATCCCAGATTTTCCACATTGTGGGGCCCTCAAAAATCCCCAACCCATTTCACACAACTGAAAATTTTCTTTCCAATTTCCTGCCATCCATCTCAGTGATGACCGTTGGTCGGTAACTTTCTGATTCTACACTACCATCGTCATGCCTAGTCATTCTGAGTCGGATGGAGGAAAAGGCAGGAAATAGCTGAAATCCCACTTTTGACCGAAGACTCCCCAAGCTGCAATGGCGTCCTGAAGATTCCGTTAGCCTTTTAACTTTTACCAGGAGTCAGTCAATTTGGTCTTGATTAAAGTAAAAAATCAAAAGCTAGTTGCAGCTGTGGAAAAAGCTACGGAGCATGAATCTAGCCGTATTTTCTATGGCCACTAGATTAGTGGAGGTTTTTTATTCTTGATATGTTTAGAGTTTCGCAGTGTAAAATCTTTACTCATGCATTCCAATTATCAATTGATAAGTTAATGAAATTCGCAAAACTAAGATAGCATAATTTAGAAGAAATTTTTTCTTCATGTATTCATTTTTTTCCTTCATATATATCTTATTTATGTTGATAATGGAATCCTTCCAATTTAATGCAATAAAGATTAAGACACTTGAAAAAAGAAAGTCCATTAGGTCTGCCAACGGAGTATATTAGAAAAGTGTAAAATGAGGTAACATTAGTAATATAGGTTGTTTAATAAAAACTATGATGAAATAATTAAAAATGTGTTAAAATGTTACATCAGTTCTAAAAAGAAGTGTAGAAAAAAGTATATCGCTAATACATTCTTTTTCTAATGCATCCAAAAGAAACTTTAAAGACATCAAGCAAGCATATTTTAAGAAAATAACAAAGATAAAAGGAATGGGAAATAATTGATGTCTTTCATCTTCCTAGATGTGCCAAATCTAGGCATGTGCGTGTATGACACAAGTATAAAATCGAAACTGCATACTTGTAGATTTTTCATAATCTAATGTAAAAGCTAGTTGCCTAATTTATACAGGATTCTATTTATGTAAACTTCTAATTGCATAAACGATGGATACTATAGATCTTTCAGATTTACTTCAAACATTTTTTTGCTCTTAGCATGGTTTTTCCACATATGTGGGTAAGTGTCATTAGCTGATGATGTTTTGAATGTGTATTTTATCTTAAAACGGCTGCATATAAAACAACATTTGGAGAATCCCTTCAAGGTGGGATGTGATTGATTTATGAATCGGCTGGCTTAAATGAGTTGAATGCCACGTGGGTGTGGTTGAGTCCGGTGAATGTATGATGACTTTTTGGTTGGGTAAGTAGAGAGTTTTCTCTGCAAAAGTGGGGAGCCCTGCCTCAGCATCCGAGTGTAGTCAAAAGGGGTCATGTTCATAGACAGCAAATCACTGATTTGTAGATTCTTGTGTTGGGAGCGTATGGAGATTTCCTTGGATTTCCCAATCAAAGGTGAACCGTTTAGATTTTTTCTTTCTACTTGATCGTAATCAGATGCCTCGGTCAATCATGCTGCTATGGTGAACAGCAATTCCTGACAATGGAATATGGCTCTCCATTCCCTTGCAATTACTTGTTAAGACATCCAAAACCATTTGGATCGTGTTCCAGTCTTCCAGATAATAAATTTGATTTATTATTACTGATATAGGTTTTCAATAAAATTGATTTTGAACTTATCGAAATGGGTATAGAATCATGCATGATAATTAGTTTGAGTTGGATGAAAACAACACAAAGGATTAGATTGGGTTTGGTTGGACTCAACCCCAACATTGATATGATCTGATTTCTAAAACTTCAACTATACAGCAATCGTATTTCTAAAATTCAGGTTAAAAACAAGCTGGGAATGGGTTGAGAACAACATAAAATTACATGAATGATTTTAAAATCTATACCAAGTTTTATTAATCAACACAAATAGTCATAAACACTTTGGGATAAAGTCTTTCAATAAATATTAGCAAAAGAAAAAATGAATTATAAGAATAAAGTATTCCACTCTTATATACCCAAGCAAATCTTTATAAATATCAAAGGTTTTTACTTATTCAAATAAACAAATAAAAGGAAAGAGTATGGTGTAGAGAAGGGACAAGCCTTAACACTGTTAAGTAAAAAAAAAAGAAAATTAAATCTTAATTATCCAAAGTGTTGAAGGGTTATATTAAAAGTGGAAAACTTGCATTAAATGAATTGGTCGAGTTGGCTGACCAGCAACTCTAAATTAACTCAATTTATAAATTAAGTCATGTTCAATTCAATCTCTCTATCCTAGCCCAACCTACCAAAATAAGCTTGGGTTGGTGGATCACCATTAGAACTATGAACCAACCTAAGTTGCATCCCTGCAGTCATTGGGGCATCCTAAACATTAGGGTCATTGTGTTATAGAAATTGGATCACTCATCCTTGCCCTAATATTTTGATTGATTTGCTATCCTATTATCAATAAAACAGTATAAACTTCTCCATGTTCCTATTAGCATTCAAAGACTTGGATGACTGAAATTTGAGTGCCTTGTCCACCACAGATAATAAAGTGTCGGACCACATAGATTAGGAAAGAAAAGAACCAGGGCGGCGCCATTTATTTACACCTCCAACTTGGCACTTTTCTGAACCCCAAAACTAGTAAAGTGTGTGTGTTCATATTAAAAAGGAGTTGGGGAAACATCAGTTCCAGCTACATTAGAAAAGTGATTTGTACAGCTAGGGCTAATCCAAGTGGAAAGCAGCAATGCTCTGCAAAAAACCTTATTCGGATGGGGAAAGTCCATTTCGGCCGTGCTTGCCAGCATGTAATGGAACGAGCTAGAAAGAAATTTCTGCAAAATTTTATTTATTAAGGATTGATTTGACATATATAATTTTCATAATAATTTTATTTTTCTAATTATTATCATGTTTTTAATCATTACCCGCACATCTTTTCTAACTTTATATACTTTATTGCTAACTTTAACCTTATGTACTTTATTGCTAACCTCATTTCATATGGTATCATTTTCCTTTTTTTTTTTTTCATTCCTTTCCATTTAATTCCATTCAATCAATTATCCTCTTTGTTTGGAGGAAAGACCACAGAGGTTGATCAAAGGTTTCATTATATACAAAAGATTACAAGAGAGTTCTTTCCTATACAAGAAGTGGGTCTTCTCTCTTTTTAAATATCCCACAATGGAATATTACAGTCGAGAAGACTAAATAGTTAATCCCAAAATAAATACTATGAGAATGAGAGAGACAGTGCATGAGAGGAAAAACCATCCAGCTAAATGGTCCGCATGCCACTTCAAGATTGGAGCACCCAAATTCGGCAATACCAATGGCCTAAAATGCAAGACCAATCCAATCAAGAAGCCTCAAACATAGGTATGAATGGCCAGTTGGAAAAGGGCCTTAAAAGGGCGTGGTCTTCAAAAAATAAAAGAAAGATGGGAGGGAGGGGGGAAGATAGGGTTTATGGGGATGTGTGGTGCTTATCAGATGTCCCTGTTGGACCTACACTTTCGGCCCCTTTGTCTGTGGTGCGATGTATCACCAACGGTGAGCAATTTGCGTCAGCAGCACATAGAAACTTACAACCTTTTGATTTTTCCATCCCTACTTTTTGGACAATTAAATGGCCATTTTTGTTGGCTAGCATGCTTTCTTTGATGATTAAAAATTGGAAAAGGGCATGTCCTTGCGCCCTTGCCAAAAGACAGGGCCCCCCAGAGGACACTTCTTCTCCAATTATCAGTGAAACCATGTCTTCTTCTGCTCGCCCGTGAAAAAAGCTAGTTTACCATACAAGCACAGTGGTATTCTCCTAAAAAATAATATATATAAATGCATCATGCACTAAATTGAAGATAATGGAGACATGGGTGTTTGAAAATATTACAAACAACACATTTTGCCTTTTCAAAGTCTCTCCGGCTCTTCATTATCTCAACCATCGAATCTAGATTTGTTGGCTTTTTATTATTCATTTCATTTTTTAAGGCTGAGTTTAGATAATGGTTGATGTGAATATAAATGTAAAAGTGAATGTAATTAATGATATTGGATAGATGGTAAGATTATTCATAAACTGAATAAAGATAAAATAAGTAAAAATGATAATAAAATATATAGATAACAATGAATAAAAAATTAGAATTATTAAAGATAGAAGTTGGATACAAATATATAGCATGGGGACTTTTATCTTTATATTTATTTTTGCTGATTTTATATTTACATTTTAGAAACAAAAAATGGAATTGAATTTTCTCAATTCCACTTGATGAGGTATTTAGTGATAATTCTTTTGAATGATATATCTGAAAATGCATTGCACTTCTTTATTAAAATTATTTTGTACACAACCAGGACATTCCGAAGCAATTATTTCTCTAACATCTTTACCATTGGTCATGGATCTCCTTTGAATTTCTTCTCCCAAGGACAAGGTAACCCAAAGGACCCATTAAGAGACTTTTAATATAATTTGTCATCTTAACCTATTAACAAATCTATTTTTTCTCATTATAACTTATATTTTCAATCATTATTTCTCATCTTTTTAAATAAAAATTTATTTATTTTAATTTTATTCACTTTATTTTTAACTACTATCCTTATCACATTACATTACATCTTCTCTTTTTTTATACTTTTTCTACCTCTTTTTCCATTCTACTCTCCATGGGAAGGTCCGTAGGATTAAAAACCAGTTCACTCAACCATACAATGCTTACTTAGCCAACATTTAGATCCGCCTCTATCGGAACTTAATTGTCTAGTCCACCCTAATTTTACCCACTTGTCAAACTTTTGCCGAGCAGTTTTTTATATGTCAAATGGACCTTCTATGTTGTAATCTTAATTTGGTATGTGCTTAAGTGAGTATTGGTTGAAGTAGATTTCTCATTTTGATCAATAAAACCTTAATTAAATTGTACAGGCTTTGGAATCTTATAGTAGCCTCTCAAACATATGCTAAAGATTTATTTTGTAAATTTTAATTAAAAAATTGTTCAAAGGAATCATTGCTTTGAAATCTCAAAATGACCTCCTTATTTTTTAAGCCAATAAAAAATGATTAGAGAAAATAATTTCAACTATTATACTTAGCATTATCACTTTATTAATTAAAACATGTGAAATCATTTTAATCAAAGGTCTATGTAAACTATACTATTTAATAATGTGTAAAATTTTATATAAAATATAAAAATTATTTATATTAATTTATGCATATACTCAAATATCACAAAAATTTATAGAAACATGAATTAATATTGAATGAAGGCTTTCAAAGGCATGAATGCATGATTATATCCTGGCGGTTCCCATAAAAAATGAAACAATTTTAAGTAGTGGATATTAGCTCTCAAATTATCCTAACTTGGGGCCTATTTAAGTATTTCTTTACATAATATATAGATTACTATATAAATAACTGACGATAAGTAAGAGATTGGATTTGATTTCATTTCCACTATCCACGATATTAAAAAAAAAAAAAAAAGGTTCCTTTGAGATTTCAAAGGAATAAAAGGTTCCAATGGAATGCATGCTTTGAACCATGTCTAGATAAAAAATATACAGCAGCAATGCCAAATAACAAAACTGATGTAGTTCTGATAACAAGAATGGTGTAAAAGAAATAAGAAAAAATATCAAACGCTAGCGCATCTGATCATATCATCTACATACATTGTAATTTACCACAATTCTTTGAGGAAATCTCATTCAGATAGGATAAGAGCTTTAGTGGCAAGTATCAAGATGCTGATGGTGCCATTAGGCATATGTGTTATCAAATATCATAGTGGAGGATTGTTTTCAAGGTTGCATCAGATGTCCATATTATATACAAGATGAATTTTTTTCAAATTAAAGTAGTTTTTGTGTCACGGCAGTGACAAGTCAATAGCAGATATCATTGGGTAGGCCTAGCAGGTGGACAATAAGAAACATAGAATTGATGGGTCATTTACACTGTCAATTTTTTGCCATTTAATGTGTGCCCCACTTTCTTTTCCATTGGAGCCCACCAGGATAGCTTGAAAAATTTCAATTCATCCATCATGTTTAACATTATTCTTTTAAAAATAACACATAAAATCATTTCAATCAAAATTTTATGTAAATCATATGGAAAATGAGAGTTTAGATGAATTTAATAGACTCTTAAATTATTCTATTTTTTGGTTTTTCATTTAATTCTTTCACCAAGATAATTTTATGGTCCTGTATAAAACCCTATTCTAAGTGGGTTGGTACAACCAAAAGGAAGCGAACATTATGGCCCACTTCAGTTTCTACATTATTGTGTGGTAATGTTACAATGGACTAATTTCCCATCTTAGCAAATGACAAAGATGGATGATTGAGATAGAAGATCAGTTGTGAAATTTTGAACAATGATCTGTTCCGACTAGACTAGAATCTAAAGGGTGGACGGATAGTTCAGTTCATTTGGAGCAGAATTCAAATTCAAATGCGTACGTTGGGCCTCCAAACCCAGCGTCTATTTCTCTGATATAGGATCCATAATAGTTGTCCAAGCAATGGCATGTTTGTGGGTTGTTGATGTAGATTGTTCAATAAATGATTTGAATCTAACTAACCATTTTCAAAGAGAGTGGAACAGTTTAGAGAAATAAAAATGGAGAAAAAAGGGATAAAAATGATGTGAGAAATTAAAATTTATGATTGAAAATAAATTAAATAAAGATAAAATAAATAATTTTTTTGACAAAAAGATAGAAGATAATAATTCAAAATACATGTCATAGTCAAGAACGCTAGATCCAGAAGGTAATTGGATGTACAAAATTTATCAAGTGAAGAGAAAAATAAAATAGAAATAAATGCAAAATGAAGCGATGTCAATAATAAGGTGAATAAAAATAAAATATATAAAATTTTAATTAAAATAATAGATAATAATAAAAAAGTAGGATAATTATGATGATTATATGTCATATAAAGATAAATAAATTTTTATCTTTCAATTTTTTTTTCCTTTCATCCATCCAAATAAGCTTATTCTAAAAATGAAAAAATGGTTCAAAAGAATAATTCTTTTGAAATTTCAAAGAAACTCCTACTTTTAGGTTAATCTAAGCCAACCATTATTCATAACATTATCAGTTTAGTTAAAACATATAAAATTATTTTAATCAAGGGGTTATATGGGCAACACCATTTAAAAATGCATAAAATTATCTATAAAATATAATTCATAGAACTCTGTAAAATCATAAACTAATATAAGATGAAAGCTTTTAAACGTATAGATGCATGATTGTATTCTTATGGGTCCCACAAAAAATTAAAAACAAATGAATAGTAGATATTAGCTCTCAAATGATGCTAATTTTATGCCTACTTAAATATTTTATTTATATAATCTTTAAATTACTAAATAAATAAATTATGATAAAGTAAGATGAAAAAATTAAATTCTATTTAATTTTTCATAAAGATTCCTGTAAGCCATTTTCCAAAAGAAATTACCGCTTTTAGGATTCGTTTGGATTAAGTGCATTAGGAAGTAAAATATGCACGGAAGGAAAAGTAGGGATGACATTATTAATATAAATTTTTTTAATAAAAATAATTAAAAATATAGATAATGATTAAAAAATAAAATTATTATAATAGTTATAATGTTACACCATTTTCAAAAGACATGTAAATAATAAGAAATTTTAGTCTAAATAAGATACTAATGCATCCAAAAGAAGCCTCATATAATTCTATTCATCTAACCAATTGGCCTTGACAAAATCAAGTCTCATTTTCGTTAGATTTGTTTGATGGAAATGAAAAGTGAATAACTAAATAAATGATCTTAGTAATGTAAAAATGATTTTAATCATTAAAATAAAGTAAGAAAAGATAAAATAAATATACAAAATAAAGACAAAATA
>JAYJMB010075230.1:43057-60149 GCA_036873735.1 Pouteria campechiana
AAGACAAAATAAATTTAGGGCTTATTTGGTTACATGGAAATGAGAAGAAAATTAAAAATAACGCCAGTTATTTAAGAATGGTATTAGTCATAAAAATAAAGTAATTAAATAAAATACAGTAATCTAAGATTCAGTGCACGTCAATTGCCGGTCATTAAGAGATGAACAATGAAAAATAAAGCAGTTAATACCCGATACTCAGATAAAAAAAAATCAAAGAATGAGAGGTTAAGATTATTGATAAAAATAAAAATAAAAATCTTATCTGAAGTTCGGATTTAGTGAGAGAGGGGTTTACCCTGGATTAAGGCATGCAATTGACAAGCGCCGGCGTATCAAGCCCCATAAACCTCCCGAGTAAATGGCAACTCCCCACATATCTAAAACCCCATCCAAAACCTCACCCTTTCGTAAGGCAGTGCAGAAATCTCCATTGAAACACCAGCCATGGCAGCAGCAGCAAACACTACGAAGCAGCCAGCTTCTCTCGATTCCAATTTCCGAAAACACCATTTCTTCTCCACACGCCCTCGGAAACTTCCCTCCAACTCCCGCAAATTCACCTTCCTCTGCCACTCCACCAAATCCCCTCCAAATCCCCACCACCCATCATCCCCATCAGAAGATCTCAGTCGTCCATCGTCCAACCCCAGCCTTTCTGAGCAGCTCAAACCCCTCCTCTCCCAAACCCTGCAATCCCCAACTCCCCAACTCGCTTCTAAGCCTGTCTCCACATGGGCAAACCCCACCAAGCCCAAACCCAACGCCCTCTCCCTCCAGCGCCACAGACGATCTCCCTACATCCACAACCCCCACCTCAAGGACCTCAAGCTCTTCGCCCACAAGCTCAACCACCCAGATCTCTCCCCCCAAGACTTCGCTGCAGCCCTCGAATCCCTCCCCCATCCACCCACCCGGGAAAACACCCTCCTCATCCTCAATTCTCTCAAACCATGGCCTAAAACCCTCCAATTCTTTGATTGGATCAAGACCCAGAACCACTTTCCCCTTGAAACCACTTTCTACAATGTCTTGATGAAGTCGCTCCGCTATGGGAGGCAGTACCAGATTGTGGATACCCTTGCCCATGAGATGATCAGGGAAGGAATTGAATTGGACAATGTGACTTACTCCACCATCATCAGCTGTGCCAAACGGTGCAGCCTCTATGACAAGGCAGTTGAGTGGTTTGAGCATATGTACAAGACGGGCCTGGTGCCGGACGAGGTTACATACTCGACTGTGTTGGATTTGTATGCCGGGCTGGGAAAGGTGGAGGAGGTGTTGAGCTTGTATGAACGAGGACGGGCAAGTGGGTGGAAGCCGGATGCTGTTGCATTTGCTGTTCTGGGGAAGATGTTCGGCGAAGCAGGCAATTACGATGGGATACAGTATGTTTTGCAGGAGATGAAGCAGGCGGGTGTGTCGCCGAATTTGGTTGTGTACAACACATTGCTGGAGGCAATGGGGAAGGCTGGGAAGCCTAGTTTGGCTAGAAGCCTTTTTGAGGAGATGGTGGCATCTGGGCTGACACCGAATGAAAAGACGCTGACTGCCCTGGTTAAGATTTATGGGAAGGCAAGGTGGGCTCGCGATGCTCTGGTGCTTTGGGAGCAGATGAGGTCGAAGCGCTGGCCAATGGATTTCATTCTGTATAATACATTGCTGAGCATGTGTGCAGATCTTGGATTGGAGGAGGAGGCTGGCAGGCTGTTCGAAGACATGAAGGGGTCGGAGCAGTGCCAGCCAGACAGCTGGAGCTATGCAGCAATGCTGAATATATATGGCAGTGCAGGAAAGGCAGATGAAGCAATGAGACTGTTTGAGGAAATGATCGAGAGAGGGGTGAAACTCAATGTAATGGGGTGCACCTGTTTGATCCAGTGCTTGGGACGTGCCAGGCAGATCGATGATGTGGTCAGGGTGTTTGGGATTTCAACAGAGAGAGGGGTGAAACCCGACGACCGACTGTGTGGGTGTTTGTTGTCCGTGGTGAGATTCTGTGAGGAGGATGAGGTGGGAAAGGTTCTTGATTTGTTGGGAAGAGTTAATCCTAAGTTGGTTGAGTTTGTAAGTATGCTGGGGCAAGAGAAAATCAGCTTTGATGCAGTGAAAGAAGAGTTTAGAAGCTTACTCAACAATGCTGCAGTGGAAGTGAGGAAACCATTCTGTAATTGCTTTATTGACATATGCGAAAATCAGAAGTTAACGAAGCGGGCACACGAGCTGCTCTACTTGGGTGCTCTATTTGGTCTGTATCCTGGCCTGCATAGCAAGGATGCAGATGGATGGGAGTTAGATGTGAGATCGCTGTCGGTGGGTGCTGCATCTACAGCCTTGCGAGACTGGCTGAGGAGTCTTTCCAACTCTATTGAGCGCCAAGAGAAGCTTCCCAAGTTATTGTCAGTTCAAGCAGGCACTGGAACCCACAAGTTATCTCAGGGGCTGGCTAGCGTGGTTGCTTCGCTGTTGAAGGAGGTGGAGGCACCATTCCAGCAAGATCAAAAGAGACCTGGTAGTTTTTATGCCAGCCGAGATGATGTGATCTCATGGATGCAAGCCAGAGGTGCATCTACTGCTGTTGCTGCATAGAAGATTTTAGTAAATGGAGTCCCCTCTGTTACATTCCTGTATATTTTTCCTCATCCTTCAGTGCTTTCACCCATTGCCATTTTCAGCTTATCTGTTTTATGGTGGCATTTTCTGCTTCTAAATATATGGTTGCATGGCTTGTCGTTCAATTGCCAATGATCAAAAGCAAATGAATGCTACCTTTGTTCCATGTGAGCCTGATTCCTTAGTATGGCCATTTGGGTACTGGTTGATCCTAGTGTTCTTATTATCGATAAATATCTATTCATCGGTGGCCCAGAAAAAAGATATTATCGTTTTTATCGAAGATACTATCGTTTTTTTGGGAATTTTACTAAAAACTAAAAAAAATTTAAAAAATAGAGAAAATTTGAAATATTTTCGATGAGATTTTGTAATAAATTAAGAAATATATTTATAATTTTTTGAATATAATTTTCTTTTTCATAATTTTAAAAAATAATTACGTAAAATTCAAAATAAATTAAAATAATTAAGAAACATGTAAACATTTAGAATATAAGCAGCATATAATTATCCACCAATATACTACCTTGTACAACCAAAGATTATTAGAATTTTTTAAGCACTTAATTACCTTATAATAATTTTTCATACTTATTATGTATAAATTTGTAATAAAATAAGTTATATATTGAAATTAAATCTGTTTGCTTCACACATATGTTAGTAAACGAATGATATAAATGTGATTAAAAAAGCAAAATTCTCTAAAATTATTATTTTATTTAATTAAAAAATAATTAAATTTAGAGATTAATTAGAAAAACTATTTGGATGAAAAACAATGCTCAAAATATGTAATCATGTTGATATTATCATGATTTAAAGCCTTAAAGTTTTGCATTTGTGAGGAGATATTGATTTAGGCTTTTTTTCCAAAAATCTTTTTTAAAAATAATAAATAATAATTTTTGTTGAAAGATCTACCATTTCAAAAGCATTATCAAACACGGACATCATCAATTTTAGGCTCAACCAAACAATTTAGGAAGAATCATTAATTTATGTTCTTTCCCAAATCTTCAAAAAATCCCTAAATCTACAAACGATTGTTGTTTGAATCTATTATAATCAATATAAAAATATAATACAATACAAAAATAATTAATTTTAAATATAAAAAATAAAAAAAAGTAGAGAAATTTCATTATTTTTGTGGAAACAGATTCTCTAATACATTCACAATAATATCGATAAAATCTCCAATAAAATCGATAATATGTCCAATAAAATCGATAAAATCTTCGATAAAATTGATATTATCTTCGATAATATAGATATTTATGGGAAGCCATAAATAATTTTTTTTTTAATATATTTATTTTATCGGTGGAGACCTAAAACGATATTATTGTCGATAATATCGACTTTAAGAACACTGGCTGATCTAATTCCACTCGCTCCTGGGCCACTGCGAGAAGTTTCCAGCCCCAGCCAACTGGCTCTGGCGGTCAGGAATACTGTGCCACTTCTTCCCCTAAATGCACCCACAGCGACATTCATGAAAAAATAGCGAGTTCATGCAGTTTCCAAATAGGCTGCAAGGTACACAAACAAGATCATCATTCACGATCAAGAACTTTTCATTTTGATTTTTAAACTTTTTTTCACTACCCATCAAAGGAAACAACAATATTTCTAGTAATGGTAACCAGTAATGCTTGCTGTGCAGCAAATGACTCAGCTGGCTGTCTTCTTAGAGAAAAGCATGGAAGTGGTAAAAAATGAACACGCTCATGACCTTTTCCAAGGGGATGGAATCTGTTGTTCTTTCATCCTGCTCATGTAATCTTTGTTGCTGGTATTAATAGACAATGAAATACAACGATTTGAAAAAAATAAAAATAAAAAATTCACCTTTATAACAATTCCTGGGTGAGACAACTTACAGATAACAGATGCTCACATAAACCAAAAGGAGAACCAATAACGAGTATCTCCCTGAAAAACTTCCTTAAGAGGGGAAAACATTTAATCAATAACTTCCAGCCCTGTGTACTCCCGATGGTAAACTTCTCTGCAAAGAATTCCCAACACAACACCTGCCACTTCACATGCCCGAACCATTCTCAACATATGGTTGCTAAAGAAGCAACCTTTGCAAGTGACCAAGTTGAACATCAGTGGAGCAATTAGCAATCAGACCGATCCTGGTGTTTGCTCCATGCAACTGCCATCAGCCCTCTGTAATTGTACTGCATGGACAAAACAAAGGCGCCAGTGTGAAGATAAGGAAAACAGAAGGCCTTCCACTCAACTTTCGATGCACCAGCAATGAGCTGCTGCCACTTGTATATAAGGAATTGAAATCCTTCAAAAAGAGTGCCATGCATCGTGTGTATACTAGTCTTGAGAACTTCACACATATTTGCCTGAGGACTTCCAAATTCTTCCTTCAAGTGATATGACCATAACGGTAACATCATCATGGTATTTCCTGCGGTCGCCTTGTGGTATGTCCAATAATTCGTGGAAATCCATTCCTGCAGCATGGATGATTCGGATGAGTCAATACAAACATCTTTAAGTTGAACGTTCTTGTTGGATGCAAAGCATCCTCTGTAATTTTTAAAATACATCTGCCACAAAGAAGAATGGGCAACCACAAAGCAAAGATCAACCTAATAAATGGAACTGCAGGTAGCATCAATATTACAAGATCGTTGGAATTATTGCAGCCAAAATCAACTGATTTGCAATTTCATCATCAAATCACAAGGAGAGTCTCAACGAGTGAATTTTAGTCAAAAGGAATCCTGCAACAAACCTGATTTGCAAGTTGCAGATGACTAAGTCATTTTTAAGACTTTAACACAGGACACATTGCAAATATGTCTCCTATATTAAAATCACTTGAAATCCAACAGTGGACCAGCTAAACGCATGCCTTTCCATTTATTGCCAAGTTATGCTTTAATGATGTCTACACATTCTTAAGAAGTAAATTATTGATCAGATATGTAGCAGTTTTTAAATCATTTTGGTGAGTACGGTACTCGCTGATAAAATCACACATCTGGCCTAAAAGGGGGTAAAAACAAGCCAGCGGCAGCAGCAGGCCTCTCATTTTTCTCTCTTACACAAAAGACGCTGCAGTCTCATCCACATCCCACAGAATCAAAGCCTGAACCAAACAAAAAGTTAAAGCTCAACTCTTCAAGACTGCTACCACAATCTTTCACAGATCCACACAGAAACTAGTTTGGTATGGTTTGTACTTCCTAAGTCTAGTTGAACAAGTACCACAGAATTACAGAAACCCTGACAAATAGCAAACGCCTCTACTTTGATGGTCCTGCAAAAACAAGGGGCAGAATAACCATCATTGTATCACTTCCTGCAACCTTTCCTATCCTAGAGGGCTCTGGATTTTGTGGGGGGCAACCAGTTTCTGTTTTTTTTTTAATATAAAAAAATAAAAAGTAAAATATACTTATATTAATTTAAATATACTTAGTTAAAAATCAAACTCATTAATTAGTGAAAATATTGACGAATAATTATAATTATAATTATAATTATATCATGCTGACGTCACCGACTTAACCTGGTTTGCTCCACCGGTTAAAACCAAAACCGGACACTTTAACGATTCAACCTGTGGTCCAGTTTTCTAAACATTGGTTTCCAGTCAATTGGCTGAGGGAGTTTTGCAATGATGCTCTATTATCAGCTTTTAAGTGAAGCTTATGGCAGAAGATGATCAATTTCCATTGACATGAATAGCCCATCTTAGAATCATTCTCACCACAATCTGACCTAAACAGCTTCAGTTAGCATTTCCAGAATGTGTTACACTCCAGTTTAGGAATCATGAAAAGAGAAAGAAAAGAAGAGGAAAAAGTGGAATTTGGATAAGTAGGGGTAAAAAGAGAAAATGATGTAGGGACAATGATTGAAAACAAAGTGAATAAAAGCAAAATTATGTTGGACCAATGATTGAAAATAAAGTAAATAAAAGCAAAATTATGTTGGAACAATGATTGAAAATAAAGTGAATAAAAGCAAAATAGATATGCTTTGTGGATAAAAAAAAATAAGGAGAGATGATTGGAAATATAATTGATGATGAGAAAAATAAAATAAAATTGTTAGTGTAGGTGGAGTTAGACAAATGTTTTACCAATTAAAAGTGAGAAAAGGCATCAAAGGAATTTTCAACCCTGCTCCTTGCTACCAAACAGGGCCACCAAAGACATCACCTAGAAAAAATAAAGGGCCACAAAAGATTGAATTACATATTCTTAACAAGATGAATAATATAGATACAGTGCTATGCACTCCTGAATTGGCCAGCAAGATAAGAACAAAAATGGTCATGTTTTTATGGTTTTGATTGCATCATATTTATTTTCCATGTTTCTATTTGCAAAAATATCTTCTGGGATGTTTGAGTAACTTCTTTTGTAGAACTTTAGAATTAACACAAAGATTTAGGGATTAGAAAAATGCATATGTAGGACATGGGAAAGCATTGATTAAGAAGCCAACTAGTCTCACGGCATCATTTTGACCTTTGTTACTTACCCCCCAGTTGAACAGTATGGGGAAACTGCCAACTGGAGGAAAGCTTGACTATTCCAATGCCAATTCCTTACCACAGTTTTCACATTTCATGCACAGCATATAATGTTCGTAAATCTAATAGGTTGCATGAGCTGATGTGCAAAGTTAGACATATATATATTACCAGCTTTCTTGGCAGCCCTAGAAAGAAGCTCCTCAATCAGATTTTGGGCAGGATCTCCATCTGGAAATTTCTCCATGAAGTTCTCAACATAAGAAACCACCTCTTGATTGGTCAGGTACTGATATAGGCCATCAGATGATAAGACTAGAAACTGGTCATTTGAACCAAGTTTATGATGGCAGAGAGAAGGACAACAGGTTATATACGGATCTGTACCAATATACTCATTCCGAAACATTTCCAGCATTGCGTTATTCCACTTTGGCTGCAAGAAATCAATTACACCAAAGTCAAGCATAACCTTATAAAATTGATGCTGATGCAATATGTGATAGAATCCAATAGGATGAAAAGCTCTATACATTCATGTTTCAGCAACAGCAAAGCAAACTATATCTGATGTGGCAATCTTCATATAGGATGCATGCTTTGAAATGACATTTTGTCGGATCATGGAATCCGTTTTCATTATCATCAATTCAGATATGGTGTCTAGATCAAAGCTATCAGTTTAAGTAGATCAATCCTTAACAGAAGACCTAAAGAAAGAAATCCTTGAGATGGACCTTTTTAAGAAAACCTGCCCCAAATGCTCGAGTGACCTTAAGACGGCCCTTCACCCTATCATTGACAATACAGTGACAATCATCTGGGTGTTCTGCCTTGATTCTCAAAACCTCCTGCAGAGACAATGAACATCAACCCAGGTGAAATAATGCTCAAGGCAAAAGATAATCATAAAAAGCATGACAATTTTCTAAGAAAGTTTCCAAAGAAGCAAAGAAAAAAGATGACAAAATTACTAACTGAAATGATCACATTGCTAGAAATAATGACCATATTAGCCATTCAAAATCATCATACAATCCAAACAAGCATTCTAAAACCATACAGCAATTCAAATCTCTCAGCAAGGCCCATTTGAATAGTTGAATTATATAGTTTTCCAAGGCAGAAACCAACTTAATCAAGTAGTCAAGAACTTGTCTTTAACAATTGGATAAGATTTCCATCCTAAAATATTATTTAGAATTATTACAGATCAGGTATGCTCTTAGAATGAAGTGAAAGAATTCATCAAGAAAACAATAAGATAAAAATGGTCCTCATACCAAGGCAGTAAGCTTGAGGATCAATCTCTTTACAAATACATCAAATATGCTGACCCAAAATTCACTATGCCTTGGTGTTTCATCTTGTCTAACAAGTCCAATGTATTCCACGACATGCACCATGGCAGAAATTGGAACTTATTTATCTATACTAGAATGGACCATGAATGTTAGTGAGGCTCTGTTCCCTAAACACCTAAAATTGAACTCATTTCATTTTAGTTAACATCAACTATTTATTACAGATTTTGATCTCCAACAAAAAATTTCTTACAGCCCAGACTCAGTATACATTAAAACTCCAATTTTTTGCCTTCTTGTCATCCATTTTGGCATTTGCACCTCATGCAATGGAGAAAATCACCTGGTTCTGCCTCCAACAGCTTCTCAATGAGATTGACCACCCACAGTGGCCCTTCCCTTGAAATAACATAATATGGCCTTACTGGAAACCTTTCTCGTGAACCAAAGAACAAGATCACCTTGATACTGTGGAAAATGGCAGCCACATCATCGTGATTGAAATTCCAATTTTTACTGAAAACTTCTTGAAATTGTACCCTTTAATCTTCATCCTGGATGCATCTGCTCCAGTTTATGCCCATGCTTCCCTATCCCTCAAGAATAGAGAGACTCTGATTTTTAGGGCTGAGGTTTCAACATGGTAGGATATGTAATGCTAACTCAAGAGGAGACGTCAAGGAAGACATAGTTATCAGGTTCATTATTTAAGACTTGGTCCCAAAACCTGGAGTCAGCAACACAAATCCAAAATTCTGCCATATACAGAATCAATGAAACATTCTTGAGAGTAGTTGAAAGGATTTCATATCAAAGTTGAGAAAGAAATCAATATGAGTAAATAATAGAGGATCTGAATGAGACACTTGTAGATGTTTGTGGCAAAGCCAGAAACAATTATTCTCAATCTGTCACAGCAAGGGCAATAAGCAACCAAAAATGAAGTGGTGCCATGGAAAGGAATTTTATAAAGAATTCAATGGACATGCATCACAACAGACAGTTTAGCACACTCCTCACCTATGACCAAGAGGACTTCTAGAAAGTGCGTGATGAATAACTAAGAGAATACGGATCATAACTCATAATCCAAAGATTATGTATATATAGCAACTTGTCATAGCAATTTGATGTGCAGGCGAGCCTCTTTAAGGTTTAAATTGGATAACACCTCTAGGAATATGGAAAAACAATACTTTTTGGAGTTCTTTAGACTTTCCACTCCAAGGATGTTCAAAACATGAAACCTATAGCAATGTTGGTTGATAGTGATGGCTAAGGTTCACCTAATAACTAAATGTCATAGCAAGGACTCATAAATCAGATAAGACTTAGAAAATGAAACCCAATGCAACAATTTATTGTGACCATTGCTAAATGTAAACTAATGCTTCAGTACCATGAAGGTTATCAACAAAATGGAGACACCAATCCACCTTGTGTAGATGCATGGTCTGAGTCAGGTTACTCATACAGTTTGGGTATAGCTATTTTGATGATATATGCGTACAAAGCAAGTTTTATTAATTCAATGCATTAATAAGAATCTGCAAAGAACTAACAGATGCTCTTTGAGATTAAGATATTTCCAGCTTTAGATGCAGTTTTGTACTCTGCTTTAACTAAGAAACCCAATTTCTAGACAACATTTCTATGCTAATACTTTGTATAGTTATCCAGACATTGAGAAATATCAGAACAACGTTTTGCAATCTGTAATAAATCCATGGGTAGACTAAAATATACTGAAGTAATAAAGAAAATAACTAATATACTTCCAAGTTTGAGCTAAACTGTTATTTCTTCTAACGAAATTCTTACTTCTTCAATGCTTGTACTGTGGTCAGTGGACAGCTGCAATGCAGTCAACTTCATAATTTCGTCAGTCTCCTCCACGGCTACAGGTTTAACAGCATCGCCAAGTCTATCAGATTCTTCAACAATACCCTCAGACTCTAACCCACCTTTTGCTTGTCCCTGTGGCTCCGAACCAGACCCAATTGGATGTGGCTGGTATTGTGCCACTATTGCACGACTATCACCCACATTCATCACATATACATCCTCATCCTTCATCAGCACAACCAGCAAACATGAACCTGTCAATGCCAGCTCTGGGTTCTTATCGAGAACCATGTCCGTCATCTCCAGATATGCCATTTCAGTAATGTCAAGTGCCCTTGAGAGAGCGCTCAGAACCGAGGCATGATCGGCAGGACCAACTTTGCATCTCCTGAGACTCCGCCGCAATTTATCTCCAATGCTATCCACTTCAATCTTCTCCTTGTCTTCCCAATCATGTCCACAAGAGAACAACTTCCTTTGGCTTTCCTTCTCCCTATTTGTTCCAAATTTCAGCTTGGGAAACAGCACAGGCCTTCTGCCCACAACAGAAGAAACAGTCTTCACACGGAACACATTAGCAACTGAGAACGAGAAGCGATCCGAACCCGAAAGGTCCAATCCCTCATCATCATCATCAACTTCCTTGAGGTATTCCCAGAGCGTCTTCCCTCTTTTTGAACCACCCATCTTCTGCTCCAACTCAAACGTCACTCTTTTGACATCCCCACAATTCAAAGATGATGGAGGCAAATCTCCACAGCATTCCAAGGACTGAACTTCCTCATCTCTCACCTTACTGCAGCAATCTTTCTCACTGTCTGCAATCTCCCGAGACGGATATGGTTGATCAGCAGTAACCAAATCATCCAAAAGTCCATCTTTGACCTCTTCCTGTGCAAGAACTAAAGAACTGTCTTCTTCAACAGTTTCCCAAAAAAGCCCTTCAAGCTCCTTGAAGACAGCCCGGTATAGATGCCCCATGAGGAATTCAGGTGCATCTGTGCCATTGAATCCATCATAGATTCCAACAAACAGCCATCCATGATCCTCCGACACAACGACATGTACACGATCCTCGCCAGCCTTCCCATGAGCCCACTGAACCTTCTCTCCATTAACTTCAAGATCGGATCCATCTCCCGCCATCGCCACCGCCGCCCCCGCAGCAGTGGAAGAATCCTTCCGCCCAACAAAATTAAGAACCGGAACGACCCAGGGCCGCTTCTTCTCGGAGAAGCTCCGCAACAGCGCCTTCCTGACGCTGCCGCTGGGAAAACCCTTCCGCCTCCTCTTCTTCATATAAACGCCGCCCAAGGGCGCCGAGAAGTTGATATCCCCGGCGCCACCAGCATCAAGCGGCCCCGAGAGAGCGCCGCGCTGGATCGGCCCCGACATGAAGAATCCGCGATCGAGCGGGCCGGAGGCATCGGAAGCACCACAGATACGCGGCACGGGCTGCAGGGGGAGGGCGTAGAAAGACGCGCTGCTCTCGAAGCCGCCGGAATTCAAGCGGGCGAGGGGGTCGGCGGCATTCCGGTAGATGACGTCAGGTTGAAGGATGGTGCGGAGATTGGAAGTGTTGGCGCCGATGGAGGCGCCGGAGATGGAGCGGAAGGCAGTTTCGGGAGCGGGGGACCTGGTTTTCAGGGCGGTTTCGGAAGGGAGGCGAAGGGAATGAGAGGGGGAAAGGAAGCGACGGGAGGAGTGGGAGGGGGAGGAGGAAGGGACGTAGCAGAAGGAGTGGCCGAGGGTTTCGTCCAAGTGCTCGGAGGAGGTGAAGATGAGGTCGGGATGGTGGTCTTCAGAGGAGGTTTTGAAGCAAGACGGTAGGGCGATGCGCGAGAAACCACCTCCCATAACATGGATGAGTGGTTTTGTTGTGGGGGTCAGAGGGGTAAGCAGTTTCGGGCAGCGACGGCGAGGGAGAGAGCGACAGAGAGAGAGATGGGGAGGGAAGTGGGAAGAACTTGGGAGCGGAGTTCTTTTGCGTGGTGTTTTTATGGGGATTTGCCACGTTGTCTACCACGTCAGATGAGTCGATGATGTGGCGGACGACTTCTCGCCTTACAGATTGAACCAGCTCATCTATTTCTTGGATTTAATTTAATTAATAACTTCCAAGATACTGAAATATTCATCATTGACATGAAGCAGCCTTATTTGTATTGATATATGATTATTAGGTCGATTTGAGAATTGTTAAAAAGGGGGGGACAAAGAGAGTAAAAGCTAAAAAAACAAGGAAAGTGGAAAAATAAATAAATTATTTAAATAAAATAATAAACATTAATTATTTAAAATTAGGTAATGATAAATGTCACTCAATTAATATATATATATATATATATTAAAAATTACAAATTTTTCTCATTATCAACCATATCTAATTAAGGTACTTTTAGAAAGATCCAACTAAAAATAGATGCATTTTAGAATTAACTGCTAAAGAGTTTATATTGCCAGCGGAATTAAAGTTTATTATGATCTTTAAAAAGAAAAAAAGATATTTTATTATTGATTAAATTATTTTAGATAACTTAAAAGCATTAAATAAATAAAAACACGCCCATACAACGATGAGTATCACAGCTTGAATGGGAATGGCTATGTTGACTGCGTATCTACGCATTTACATAACGTACGTAGGGATATGGTCATTGCCGGGCTGCATGAGCTGTCAGATAAGCTGTGCTTTCGTTGCCGTAAGACTCATAATTTCTTGTTTCTCGTTGCAATTCCTCGTGCTGTGTGCTATGAGCCATGGGCTGGTCTTTTTCAAGCCATTTGTCTCGTGCACCTAAGTCGTGAGTCACGTGACTTACTACGACCCCTGTTTTTAATCTTACCGATTACCTGCCTTCTTGGTTTAGCTGTCATAATTTTGATTATGGTGGGGATAATTATTTTTGAAAATAATTTGCATACAACTGATTACATCGAAAATATTCCATCCATGCAACCGTGCCTTTTGAGCCTATCACAACATTCAATGAAATCAAAATAAATCATATTATTTATTTTTATATATTTAATTATATAAGTAAAAGTTATCTTAATTAAAAAATTATATAAATCATAATAAAATAATATTAAATTATGCGACTTTATGTAGCTTTGAAGAGTTTTTTTACCCATTTTTTCTCTCAAACCAAATGTTTTTACTCATTCAAGTACAAGATATATTAAATGAATTTTTTAACCTTGGATTCGGTATTAATAAATATTTCTATACCTTTTATCTATAATTACATGTTTTTAATTTTAAAATATTAATAACATTTATAAATTTATAAAAAAATTATAAATATACCAATTCCACCAATCAGCAATGATGATGACAGCTAATGTAAAAAAGAAAAAAGAAAAACAAAAGTTAACTTCTGTCTTTGACCATCATAACAGTCATCAAAGAAATCGATATGATTGAAATTTTTATACAAATTTACAAATATATTTATAATTTTTTAAAAAATAATATTATATCTGCAATTTCAGTTTAAAAAGACTGGATATATCTGGAAATGTCACCCATTGCACAATTTTCTTTTCATAGGTCGATCTCATGAGTACCAAAGCTTCCGGATTCAGATATGAACCGCCGTGGAAAACGCAAGCGACAACAACCACAGATTCAATTGTCCAAATAATCGCCTAGAAAAGAGAAAATCGAGCCACATATCAGCATCGTCAAACAGCCGCAGCTGCTCACACCTATCTTATCCTCCTCCTCCAAATTCCAATCCAACCATAACAGTCGGACGGCCACGATCAATCCAATTCCATCCGTTGGTCAAACTCCCACGTCTCCTCGCGCGAGGAATTCCACTTCAAAAGCCGAAGCAGTCAATGCTCTCCCGCGGAGTCAACAGACAAAATCCCCTTTTTTTATTTAATATTTGAGCAGGTCAGGAATAAAAGCAGAAAACAGTGGAAAAGGAATTTCCCAGAAAAGAAAAGAGAAAGGCGTGGAAAAGAAAAAAGAAAAAAATCTCTGCAAGTCAATGCCTCTGGCTACGATTTTCGTTGTTTTGCGTTTGCAGATGGCGGAAGACGACAAAACGATTGTCCCGGCACGAGTAACAACGCGCCACATGCAACACGGCCCTAACGCGCGTTAATATTTTAATCAAGAATTACTTATCTAATCTCTCCGTCTAATCTTGCTTTGGAGTTTTTTTTTTTTAATTTTTTATTAAAATGATAAACTTCGGCCTACTCTTTGGAAAGGCGTGGGGTGGGGCTCATCTGCCATTAGTGGTCAACCCAAGGGCGACCGGTATGAATGCGTGGGGGCCTTTGGTAAAGACCCCTCGGACATGATGTCATGGCATTGGAATACTTTCTTTCTTTCTCTTTTTATTTTGTTTTTTGTTTTTGGTCTTTTTATTGTGGACCATCCATATGCTGCGGCCCAGCTGTTCAAGGTTCCTCTGCCTTGCAATTATATATTATTGCAAAAGGGGTGGAAAAGAGGAAATTGAAAAATACTCCTTTCACACGCATTTGATTTGATGGGTAAGTGGATTTGATTTGAATATAATTAATTAATTAAATGAAAAAATTTAATATAAATATAAAATAATAATTAAAATATAAATATTAATTAAAAAATGATTGCGAAAACCACACGTCCAATTGACCTTAAGAAATAATTTTTTTAATGAAATTCAATTAAAATTGAATCCTTATAAACGATTAGGCCCTTAATAGGACTACACATTTTAATGGTCTGATAATTTTATATTATTATTATTACTTATATTTTCAGTTTTTGTTAGTTATCTTTCATCTAAAAAGATTTTCTATTTTGGGTGTGCTTTGCTTAATGTGAAAAAGATATAAAAGAGGAAGAAATTTTAAAAAATATGTAAGAAGAAATATGATAATGCCAAGAATACAGAGATGGTGCCATTGGATAAAGTCAATAAACTTCTTCTTGAAAAAAGTAGATAATAATTAAACATAATTAATAATAATTACATGTCACATCATAAAAAAAAGAGACCTTTACACTAAAAAAAGGCTATTACAGCTCTTCTACCTTAAAACAACTACATTTTCGATCATTATTCTTTTATCTTATCACATCGTATATTCTTTTTTCCTCCACTTCTAAGATTCTGTTTTCTTCACCCATTTTCCTTCTAGTTCCATCCGAATGCACCCCTGCTCGCTTTACCTAAGAGATGACAAGATTCTTACGCATCAACTGCAAGATTAAAAGAAATAAAAGGCAGTTTTATGATGCTCGGGCTGATGACGACTCTTGATACTCTGACAACGCAAAGTATGAGTTGAATGGTCGGAGAATTTGATGGTTTGACCCATTAGTGCGTGCTTTTTGCATCGGTATCGTCGGATGTTTTTATTCACCTTTATAAACGTCCAATGACCGTCCATCACTCCACGCCATTCGAGAATAAATATATAAACATTTTACAAAAAAATACATCGAATATTCCTCCTTGTACAAAATAGGAAATAATGACTCGGATTCCCAACATCTTCCTTGTTTATGTCCACATAATTCCTCTAAAATGGAAGGTCCGAGACATCACTCGACCATCAAAGGTTTGGCTGCCCAGCTAGAGAAAATCAATACAGTCACAAAATGAAATTTATATAAATATCCCGAGTCTACCACTTTGTTAAGAAAATATAAGTGGGTGAAGAATCACACAAGGTGCTGAAATTTGCATAGAAATCTGTGCTAATCCAATCATAAATCTCGCGAATCGAAAATCATCAGTGGTCCAAAAAGTAATAAAAGTGCACATTTATGGAGGTCCAATTCACCAGCATTCTGTCTAAGCATCCTTTTTGTTTTCGTGGGGAGCAGATCATCTGTAGCCCTGAGAAAAAGCATGGCACATGTATTATTATTTTTGGTTTATACCCATTGCAAAATGCTTGTAATATGATTTTATTCTATATGATGATAAAAATTAATTCAAATCCAACATGCATGCGGGCGACCCCAAATAAAATTAACTTTTTAAACTTGTTTATATTTTTTAGCAAAATAAAAATATGGATTAATTTGCTCAGACTAGTTATTTAAGGTCTATACTTTTAGATTGAGATTTATAGCTTAGATTTTTCTAAAACTTACATTATATTTTAAAAAAATTAAATAATACATTTTAGTAGCAAGACATGTGATCCACCTGTTGCATCTCTACAACTGGTTGTAAGTGGGAGTGAGACTGATAGCTGTTTCAATTGTTTTTTCTATTTTACCATAGCATTAGATTGCCAATGTTCATGTGTTCTTTTGGATGGAACAGCTGTGGCCATCTTCTTCTACAACGGGTGTTCCATGACAATGACAAAAGATAGATGTTGGCAACGTCGAAGGTGCCAAACTGATACGGAATATGTGCTGACCACTAGCCGTAGCATATTTAAGGAGCAAAGCAAGAGAAAAAAAAATGAGAAAAATGCCTAGGAAATGAGTTCAATTCAAGGAAACTTTAAAGTAGTGCATGCTCTAGGACTAAAATAAAACTAAATTAAATCAAAATTCCTCTTAAGAATGTGATGGGTAGATAAAGGATTCAACCAAAATTTAAGGTATTTTTTTATGCAACTCTAACTTGATGAAGATAAATTAATGTTTTCTTTAAGGGTGTATTTAGATAAGGGGTGTATTTGTTATTTCTTAAGATGTAATATTATAATTATATCTAACTACTTTATTTTTTTACTATTATCTATATTTTTAATTATTGTTTATTATTTTTTCTCTGCATATATCTAATTTTTATATATGCATTGTATGACCAATATCATTCTTTATTTAATTAAT
>JAYJMB010075231.1:0-23074 GCA_036873735.1 Pouteria campechiana
ATTAATCATAGCTCTTAATTCATCATTAAATTATTATTTTTCTCAATTTCTAACTTTCCATATTCCTAATTTAGCTCAATGAACCAAAATTAAGGAAATCTATCTTGCCAAAATAGATAATTAGTGATAAAAACCACTTACCACATACTTTCCTTTCACTTGAATTCCCGAATTTGAGTTGTATTGCAACAACCCACTTTTTCCTTAATCTTCCATGGCTCCTATCCACCAAAATCTGGGTTTACCCAGTGCCGGAGTGATGTAGTTCACTGTGTTATCAATTCCTCAGCAATTTAACATTGAATTACACCTTAAATAGATTTTAGCAATCAAAGGGGAGAGGGAGGAGGACGGCTGGACATTTTGAGATGGGTTAGGGAAGATGGAGCATTATATGCTCCTTTTTCTACGACGCTCCGGTGATGCATGCCCACTCTTGCACATGTAGCCTGCATTTGTCACGTTTTGACTACTTCTATCAATGTGATTCTATCTAGTTCACCATCATACATAATTCATTAGTCATGACCATCATCATTATCCCTGTATTTCAGTAAATTCTTTAAGATTTCCATACTTTAAATCCAACACCGTCCATTTCTGGCTTGTAATAACATACAACATAATCCAAATTTTCTAAGGCTTCACATGGACATTGTGTAGATCTGTCCATCCATCACACATGATGTTTACCCCAAAAGTGTCCTAATATGTTTTTGACCATTTATTTAGTCATTTATCTCTATCACCTCTTCTTTCAAATACATTCCAAAAATTTCTCTTCATATAGGAAGTTTTACATTCTCTCTCTTTCTTTGGGCAACACCTACAAAGTTCTTAAATGCAATAGTATTTGCTTCATATGCTAGAATTGTAAAAAAAAAATTGAATCCAAATCTTCCAAGTTGGGAAACAATGTCCTTCCCTTATTGAACATTTGCTTTAGTTTTTTTTTTTTCTTTTACTTCCCCCACTTACTCATATAATTTAGGCTCCAGTACTTTTATACTCTTATTATGTCCAAAATATTCTACAATCCCACCCTTTTTACCACCTATACCACCCCTAGCCTCCGTAATAGACCCATAGAATGTTGGCCTATTCCTCTCTAATCTGTTCATCTTCTCTGCTTTTCATTGCTCCACTCTAGATGCATGTACAGCTTTCCTCATCTCTTGATCATTATCCCCCTCATCCTCTTCATCATCAACATCTACGAAATACGAAAATCCATATAATTGTTTAGAGATATTTCTTTATTTTGATTTATTGAATCCCTATAACTCGCTCTTGTAAATAAAATTATTTTCATCATCTTTCTTATTCTAGGAGGTACCTTAGGACAAGTCTTTACATTTTTATGCCCCCTAGCTAAGTGCTTCTTCAATCAAGTGTCGAACTCAGATTTCAATCTTTTTTACTACAATAATTACATTCCACCCTCGTTCAAATACCCTTCTAATAGTTTCACATGCTCCCAAGCCACATCTTACGATTTGGTTCTACTAGTTTTTCTAGAATCAGATATATTAAACCTAAAATGAAGATATTGATGAATATTATAACTCTATTAAAGTTTAAAATGATGAACATTTGGCCATATGAATATCCCTACAAAGCTAAGAAATAAAATCACTAAAAAATAATTTTTATGCCTTGTAATTACTATTTTCAACATGATAAACCCATCATTTGTTTCTAAATTATATAAAAAATTACATTTGTTAATAATTATTATTGTTACAAGCAATTTAAGTAAAAAATAGCACAAAATAAATTTTGTTATGAAATATTTTCTAAAAATATAGTTATTAGATGTTTTAATTCTTTTAAAATTGAGAAATCATTTCCCAAGTTTTTTGTAATCATATGAAAATTATAGATAATAAAATAATAAAATATTAACTCAAAACTTTATTTATGCTAAACAAAGCTATTTTTTGGGATAAATTAAGTTCATAAAACTCTCAAAAAAATTAAAAAAAAACTAAAACTCCATTTCCAAACTTTATAGACTAAAATTAAGGTCACAAATAATTATATTACATACTATTAAATTAAAAAATACTTAAATATTTACTTATGAAATAATTGATAAAAATATAAATATTATATATTTTTAAACCTTTAAAAATAGAAAACTCATTCCATATTTTATATAATCAATATATGATAAATATAGCAAATAAAACAAAAAAAATTGAAAAACTATTTAACATAAACAGATGTATTTTTGGCTTTGAAAATTGAAGAAAAGGAAAATTGCCTTTTAGCTATTGCAGTTGTTGATCAATGAAGACTGATGATTTAAAAGCTTCATGTTTTGAAAAGTCACACTAAAATGGAGTTTTTGATGGTGAGGAAGAAGAACCAGATCTCCATTTCCACTATCAAGTGTAAATCTCCATCGTTCAAAACTAGGTTGCATTTTGCTATTCAAAACCATCACAAATCTTAATGAAAATGTGTTTCAAAGCTTCAATATGAGATTTTGAAACCCAAAAATCAATGTTGAGGAAGATCTAAGCAATCCATAAGAAACCGACTACATTGTTAACTTATAGCTGTTGGTCCCTTGACCCTGCCTATGCTAAGTAGGTTGTATGGCAAATTTAAAATCCTAAAGGTATAAGAAAATAGACAAGATTGTGCAAGAGAATAAAATAAGTGCATTAGGACTCATAAGCACAACCTTGGGTTCCACTATAACCAGTGGAATCACAACTTTCCTTGGTTTTATGAGCTAACTAAGAACTCTACACTGGTTTTATGAGCTCATCAAAAACTCTATAACTATTGGTTTTCACAAGCTCATAAACAACTTATATAATCTGGTTTCTTAAGAGTTAACCAGCAACTCAACCTTTACGGATATAGATATACAAGTAAATGCCTCTAACTAGGCCTAGATGTACATACTATTTAAGCTCAAATAATAAAGATAAAATATCAAGCTCATAGTACTTTCTGATCTCCCTTGATGAGTAGATAGATGGATCTTTGAAGCTTTTTGTTCGTTGAAGCCTGTTGGAGTGAATACACCTTTTAGACTTTGAGTTCTTGTGTTTGATTCATGTTTAATCTTCTTGAAAATCTATTTCTCCTCTTTAGAGATTCTATTTATAAATTCCAAATTCAAACTAGTTGTTGCTTCCATAATTTTCGACCGTTGAAAATGCCTTGTTAAAACCCATGTGGTGCTACCTCATCGTGCCAATTCGGAGCCTCCAAAATTACTTTCGAAGCCTCCAAAGGTCGGGAGATCATTAGAGTCATGAGTGCATGTGGCTTTGGTTCCTCCAAAGTGACCCACGCCTCTGAAGCTTCTGATGTCCCAATGCATATATTTCTAGATCATCCGAAGTCATCACTTCGGATGCTCTGTAGTCCCTTAAATGTTGTTTTTGCCCAATAGCTCTTTCTGCACCTCTGAAGCTTCTTTTCATGGCCTTCAAAGTAAGGTTGATCCCCTCGATGCTTAACAACATTACATCTAAAGCTCCCTTCCTTGCCTTTGTAGCTCTTCTCTTCATCTCCAAAGCTACTTTCTTCAACTAAAGCTTCTCCCAAACTAGAAATCTTAGCAATATTATTATTAGCTTAAATTAATTCATTAACAAGTTTTGTTAATCATCAAAACTAGATCATCATGCTCAACATTCTCCCCCTTTTTGATAATGACAAAACTTAATGACTTGCACTATAAAAACAGTGCTAACAAACTAATGAGAACTCCCCCTATGTAACTGATACAATAAGCATAAGGAATTCTGATTCATTTTGGTTCATTGCACTAAGATTTGTCCACATTTTTAATAAGTTTAGTTTCTTTTTCTTCCCCTCTTTATATCATTTTCCCTCTAATGCAACAGGTCTCAACACACTCTCCCTTTTTGTCGTAATCAACAAGGGCTAGGGGAGGAGGGATTATCATAAAATGTTGGTGTGAGAAACTAAACTTGCTCTCCTTCTATTGATGTTGTAATGCATGACCCAAAACTTCATTTTCCTTTCTCCCACTGTCATGCATAATCTAACAACTTTACTTCTCACATTCAAACCAAAGTTCATCTTGTTATTTTTAGTAAAGAAACCCATAATAATGATTACAGAATGTCTGACTAGGATTGAAATATCTATTCCCGACCTTAAACTATGAAGTTTCCCAAACAGGCTTTACTTATGCCTTGGGACTATAATGATATTAATATTAATTTCATTTGGTCCAAACAATAGATGATTATCTATTTAAATATTCTTGCATACTTACATGCAAGATGGTTCTCTTATGAGAGATAAAGTGATGAAGGCGAAAGTAAAATGGCATGAATGCAAAGAATTAAGGATAGGAAATACAATACCTTCACCTCCTCTATATTTGTTTTTATGCTTTCAAGGTTGTCACTCTCCCACTCCTAAATTTACAATGTTTTGAGAGGCCATCATCTCCTATTGTAGTTGTAGTAGATTTTCCCTTGTGTCGACAATGGACATGAATCTATTTTATCTCATGGTTATGCTTTATGCATTACATGGATTAAAATATGACTTAAGAAAAAGAGAGAAAATGGTAGGGCCTTATAAATTGAGAAAATAAATATAAGAGGGTTGATATGGGATATAGCCAGAGAACCAAAAAAGAAAATGATAGAATATTAAGAAATGAAAGAATTATGTACTAATATAGAATGAAATTAGCAATATACAGGGGGAGAGAAAATCATGTGATGATATATATAAAGGCTCTAAATGACAAGGAGAGAGAGAATTTCATGATAAATGTGAAAGACAAGGGGAGAAACAAAATCAAGAATAGAAGAAAGAAAATCAATTATATGAGATTAAATAATTTTGGGGGAGGAAAATAAATGAATGAGGAGAAGAAAGATGTGCTGAACCTTTTTTATTCTAACAAAAAGGGAGAGAGAAATGTAAGAGACTTGTGTATGTTAAAATGAGGAAGAGTGATAAAAAGGGTCAAACCCCATAGGATTATATAAGTCAATTATTCAGGGGAGATTACAATTTTAATCATTTCATTTCTTAATCATAAGTTTTCAAAATTTTATCATCTTCAAAAGGGAGAGATTGTCAATATTATTATATATGATTTTAATAATAAAAAAACTTATATTAAGATAAATAAAATATGCTCAAATTGTTAACAATCATATGCATAATTATAAGTTGATAAATGTTAATTGATAATATTAGATTAATACATAATCATGAATATTTAATATGCAAACACACATCTTTCTTTCATGGTGCGCTTAATCTTAGTTATCATTCTTTAATGAGTTAATTTGATAATCACATTTAGCACTTTATTGAATTTTCATATTATGTGCTTAAATAAGAGATGTATATTATCTTGCTCAACAACGCATGCACATCACATGAGGATATATACTTTCTGTTATATGATACTAACAACATAACAAGTACAAAAAAATTCTAAGTGCAGAACTACGATCAGCAATCTCAACTATCTGCTACGTTCCAAAGGAATTAAATTGTTGGAGATCACGGAAGAAGAAAAAAAAATAAGGCTTCAAAGACAAGCTCCAAGGAGCTTGCCTTGTGCATTTAATCCAAAGAGAAACTTCCACAAACAAATGCAATGACAAAAACAGTTGAAGATGAAGCATGACTAGAGAGCCTAAACTATGGACTATCAATTAGCTGGAGTTTGTCTAAGTCAAAGCAAGGAGTAATCTGTTGGTCCCTCGATATATGGCCCTGCTTATGCTAAAGCTAAGTAGGTTGTATGGAAAAATTGGATTCCAAAAGGTGTAGGGAAAATAAACTAATTATGCAAGTGCAGAAACTAAATGTATTGGAAGCATGCAAACATACAACAATAAAGACACAAGGATTATAGTGGTTCAGGCCCTCTCTTGCATCTACTCTACTCTCCAAGGTTTTCCCAACCTTGGGTTCCACTATAACCCATGGAATCACGACCTCCCTTGGTTTTATGAGTAAACCAAGAACTTAACGCTAGTTTTATGAGCTCACTAGAAACTCTACAACTATTAGTTATCACTGAGTTCACTAATAACTCATACAATTGGGTTTCTCAAGAGCTAACCAACAACTCAACCTTTATAGGTATAGATGTACAAGTAAATGACTCTAACTAGACCCAGATGTACATACAATTTAAGCTCAAATAACAAAAATAAAGCATTAAGCTCACAGTGCTTTCAGATCTCTCTTGATGATTGAGTGATGAATCTTTGAAGCCCTTTGTTCGTTGAAGCTTGTTGGAGAGAATGCACCTTTTTGGACTTTGCGTTTTTATATTTGTTTCATGTTTAATCTTCCCAAAAGCCTATTTCTCTTCTTTAGAATTTCTATTTATAAGTTCCAGATTCTGACTAGCCATTGCTTCCCTAATTTTCTGACCATTGCAAATGCCTCATTGTAAATCATATGGCGCTACCTCGTTGCGCCACTTTAGAGTCTCTAAAGTAGCTTTCGAAGCCTCCAAAGGTTGATGTCTATCAATCATGAGCGCTCATGCTTTGGTCCCTCTGAAGAGGGTGTTTCGCACCTCCGAAGCTCCTTTGCCATCTCTAGATCATCCAAAGTCAAAACTTCGAATGCTCCTGCCCCAACAGCTCTTTCACACCTCTGAAGCTTCTTCTAATGGCCTCCGAAGTAACACTAACAGTGTCACCTCCAAAGCTCCGTTCCTTACCTCCGAAGCTTCCTTTCTTGCCTCCGAAACTTCCTTTCTTTTAACTCTGAACTAAAGTTTTTTTCTTCTCCTTCAAAGCTTCACTCTTCAACTCCAAAGCTTCCTTCCTTCTTACCTCCAAAGCTCCTGTTTTGATCTAAAGCTTCTTTTTCAACTATTCATCTTAGTAACACAATTATTAGCATAAACTAAGTCATTAACAAGTTTTGTTAATTATTAAAACTAGAGCCTTAGACTCAATATAATCTCTTCAAAGGTTCAAACAAATGAAGAAAGACAAAGAAGTAGCCAATCAAACAATCGTGCATAAAGAGAAAAGACTTTTTCTAACCAGCAAAGCAAGAAGAAAGAATTTGCCTGAGAATAAAAAGGCAATATGTAAGGACAAAGTCGAAGTACCTTTGCCTGAGCAAAGATAAGCGAATCAAGAAGGAAGTAAGAAGGAAGTTACAGAAATGAACTCCATCTATTACTGGACCAAATGCAGAACAAATGAGGAATTTGACTTCATCTATGGGATCCAATTTGTCTATTACTGCAGACAAAGTTGAAGACAAAGTGGAAGCTGTACAGTGAGGAAAGACGAAGCTACATAGACAAAGTAGCTACATGGACAAGTGAACTTCAATGCACAGGCACACTCGTCTGCAACTTACTATAGACAAAGTGCAAAGCCTATTTCATCTAAGATAAAGTAAAGCAGAATTCATCTGTCACTTTCAACATATGAATGTGGACAAAAGAAAAACATCATACTTCATCTGTTTAAACAAGACAAAGCAAAGTTTGTCTATAGATCAGTTCAACTTCGTCTATAACACCAGAATTCATCTGTTATTTACAATAGACAAATTACACTCACAGAGGATCGAATAATAGACAAATCTCATGGAAAAATTTATCTAAATTTTATGGCAGACAAAATGCAGATAGAGAGAGGTTGTGTCTTGTCGGAGAAATTTTGATTTATATGACTTGCATCTAAATGACATCTTCACTTATGCTTTCATCATGTAAATTCCTTTCAGTTGACATTTTTAACAACAAGTGTTGCTACAAGTTTTTTATCTGTGTCAATTCAAAATAAGAAAAGATATTTTAACAATAGCTCACCTTCCTCTTTATAAAAGAATGGAATTGCAGTAGCTCAAGACAAATCATAAGGCATGTACTCCAATGATAAAAATCACAATAGTCATCTACATTCAAAATTGCTCTCATTCCTGCATCAATCCCAATTTTCTCCTCTACAATGGTCAAGTTTCTAAAGATTTATTTAAGGAGATAAGTTGAACGATTCAAAGAATGTGAAAAAAATATTTTAAATAAGCTTAACCTTATGCAAATCCTTTCACCCATGGCCAAGAGCTTAAATAGTCATCTATCTTTTATGAGCTTCAATTTGCGTATTTTTTTAGTCATTCCGTTTACATTTTGAAAAGATTTTTTTGTATTACTTGAGCTATAAAAGATCTCATCTTTTCCTATGCTTAAATGTGTATTAGTTTCCTTGTTAATCTGAAAAACCAATGAGTTTGTGGTGAGCTTAGAAAAACCACATTGTATGAGTTATTGGTGAGCTCTGAAAAATCATCAAGTTTGCTAGTAATCTTAGAAATCAGTGAGTTTCCTAATGAGCTCATGAAAACCAAAAGAGTGTTAGGAGCATTATGTTTATGCCTCTTGGAGGTGGAATCTAGAAGAGTATTTGGAATACTTGTTTATACCCCCTAGAGTTTGTTTATTTACTTTATCTTTTATGTACTTTTCTATTTTATTATTCATTTTACAATGCACTATACACAATCATCAAAAAGGGTTCAATAGGAGCTAAGCAATGAATTTTTATATATCTAATTCACCCCTCCCTTCTTAGGTTAAGCCATACTATGGAATTCTACATTAATGTGCATGAACTATTCAAGGGAGTATAGTTATCATACCTATCTCTTTATCTATTAGGTAGTCCTCTTCCCGTTGATGATTCTCCTCCATAACGTAGGGATCTACTCCTCTTGTTGGAGCTATGATTGTCTTCTTTGACAAATTCTTCTACATCTATATGCCTATTGAGTGCTTCTAAGAGTTTAGAGTAGCTTTTTGGTAGTCCTAGACATCCATGATACTTGATTTGTTTCCTTTTGATCCCATTCTATAGCATTGATATTGCTAAAATCTAATACAATCCCTCAATATCTAGGGTTAGTGGTACAAATCTAACGACGTACTCTCAAAGGGACTAGTTTTTGTTTGATCGCTATCAACGATTCTACGATCTTCTTTTGTTGATGTTGCACTTTGAAGTTAACAAAAAAGAGTCTTTACAATTTCTTGAAAGTACTAATGGATTCGGGATCCCAAGTCCAATACCCTAATAATCTACTCCCTTTAGTGTGGGGCTAGAAGGCTTGACATTTGATGGCGTTGCATGCTTCCACTAGATTCATCTGGCCATCATACCTTGAAAAATGCTCTCTTGGATTCGTTATCCCATCATAGGAGTTTGTGTGGAGGACTTTGAATCTCTTTAGTAAGGATTCTTCCATAGTTTCTTTTATAAAAGGAGGTTCAATTGCTCATCAATATGTTGTATGTTTTCTCCGGATCCTCTTTTTTAGCCCTTTGATCCTCTCCTCTAAGTGTTTGTGAGTTTTGATTTGTGCAAGGGGTTATGTTTCATCTTCCCCCATATTTAAATTGCATATTGCGTGTTAGGGATTCACGTGTCATTCAGCCGATCCCCTTACATCATTGGTTGATCTAGCCAATTGGTTGATGATTCCTTCAATGTTTCCCCTTTCTTCCACAAGAAGGGGAAGCTCCCTCACCTTGTGGAGCCTAGTGTGGGTTATAGTAGGTGATCCATCCATTGTTCCACTGTTAAACACAGAACCTGAAATCAGCTCATGCGTACGCATTATTATTAGTCTCACTCCTTATGGGAGTGCAGGAAAGTTGGGCCTTACTTAATAGCCAATTCCAACATTATTCCTCATTTTGAAATCATTTTAAGGATTTTTCAAGGCTCCGACTTTGACCTTAGGAGTATTGTGTGTTGTCTGGGCAATGTTAGAATGAAAGGTTGCGATGGGAGTTACCTCTTTGGTTGTTGGAGGCGAGCATCCTTTCAAAGAATTTTCTCTATTGTTACATCATTTACTGCATTATAAGGTTGTTCATCTACAATATTTGTTCTAGAAACATGTCCATTCCGGAAGTTAACATGGTGTTTCATGAGCTATCTTGATTGGCTATGAGAAACAAATTGTCTCATATTAAAGGATTGGTTGGAGAAAGATTCATGTCGCTAGGATATCCATCTGATATAACTTAGTTGATGATCCTTCCCATAAATGACACCAATGTGTGGGTCACACTCAAACTACTCTCCAAGAATCTTGTATGAAGACCCAATAATACAAAGAAGATGTCAAAGGCATTAGGGGTGATCTGAGCATGAACACTCCAACTCTTGAGTCAATAATAGGACCTTAAGAGGGGGTATAAATAATGGAAAGAGCTTATATCCATAGGGTATATATACCTTAGTTTTAATAGTTGAGCTTGGGTTAGTGCATAAGAGATACTATATCGTACACAAGGATGGTAAAGTTTCCTCGTTAAAGAGATATTCTTGAGGATTATACATCCTTCAATCCTATTAGTAATCCTTCTTAGAGCGATCTTGGTTCCAGGCGAAATCACACGGAGCCATGTCAAGGTGGGAATAAGTCTCTTAGCAGAGTTAGAGTCTGACATAACTAATCTGCCAATGGTAGTTCTTATCTTGTGTTATCATTTCCTAAGAAAATCTAATATATTATATATACTTGATGAACAATTTAGATTTTACATCATCTATTATAATACATATGTGTCTAATGACTTGATTGGCTAAAATTCCTATAGATGTTCATAGTTGTTTTGCTCATAATTTTTATTTTGTAAGTCTTTTATACCCTATATTATAGTTTTCCTTTTTATAATTTGTTAATAACTTTTTTCCTATGTGCTTGTATTTTACATTGAGAGAAAGAAATAAAAAGAAACCAAGAGAAGGAAAGAATATTTAGTTATTTATTTTTCTTTTTTTCTTTTATATTTCATTAATTTTTTTATTAATTGAATTCTAGATTAGTTTTTCATTTTTTTTGTTATTTGACATAGGAAACTTTAAGTTTTATAGTTGTTAATTCCTTTATTATTACCTAAATTAAGTTTTGTTCTTATTTTATCATATTTTTCAATTTAAATAACCTCATATTGTGTATTTTCCATTTAATTTCTCTTTCATTTAATTTAGTAAATCTTAAAAATGCATCAAGGAAATTTGTAAAATCTTTGTATTTACCTTGAAGTGACTATAATGCAAAACTACTTGTTGCATTTTTTATTTAACTAATCAAATATTTTTTAAATATAATATTTGATTTATGAAGTATATTATAAAAAGTAATTTTTTATTCTTAAAAGAATAATTTTATAATAGTATGTAATAAAAATATATTAAAATGTTTAATATTTTAAAATATAATTTTAAAGTATAAATTTTGCCTCCCTTAACTTTGCACGTGCGTTGAGTGGATGAAGGCCATCGGGGGAATTTTTATCGAACTAGGTGAGTCCGAAGACTTGTGTAGCAATGCTATCGAGACTCCGTCCAATCAGCCCATGCGAAACAACCAACTGGGGCAGTCCAATTTTACCCAGTGTTTGATAACGCATGGGGAGTGCCCGACGTGGACGCTGGTTTGGCTTCCGCCCTAAAAAACTAGGCTCTTGTCTGCCCGCCAAACATGCAGATTCAAATTTGCACTAGTTAAACAAAATCTTCAACCTAACAAACATTGGATTGTGTTGAACATATCACATTCAGCTTGGGCTATCGTCTCTCACCCATAGTTGTTATAAAGGCAGGCCTAGGAACAAGGTGGCTCAAGGCACAGCTACAGCGCCTCACCACGCATAAGGCGAGGCACTTTCCATTAGGCCTTTTCTGTAACTTTTGTGGAAACATGAGGCGCGCTTCTAGCACCTTTCAACAAGATCGTTCACATGGCATCTCAAGTGGACAGTGAAAAGAGAGAGTTTGGGTTCAAACTCCATGTCCTTTAAATGATGAAATTATTCCCGATAGGAATGCAAGTGGAGGATTGAATAAAAATAACAGTTTTTCATCCTTTGTTGAGTGGACATGGCAATCTCAAACATGTATTTATGTATTTAGTTAATTTAAGAATAAAAAATAATTTTATAAATCAATTTCTTGAAATTTTTTTATGTATTTACTACTATAATACATTTAAATTTTAATTAAATAAATTTATATTTATAATTAAGTATCTAAAAATGAATAAGATGATTATTTTAATCTAACTAAAGTATTATGATATGCCTAATGATAATTATACACAGAAAATTTTGAATAAATTAATTTTATAAAAATATCTTTATTTGTAAAATTAGCTAAAAGCATAAATACATACCTGATGTCGATACTGCTACTTAACGAGTTAATGGTTAAATGCATAAATATGTCCAAATGTATAAAATATTAGCAGCACTATCAATATGTTATCTACCAAATGCTCCACATGCGTCTTGGGTAGGGCTAATACCGTCATTTCAAATACACGAACTTCCAAACCCAAGTGCGCTCTTTTTACTCTCCACTTTAACTTGCCATGTGCTAGAGAGCTGCTGGTTACTACTCCAATGGGAACGGAACAGATCCTTTATGTTCTAAATTTTTTGCACTCGGTTTTGGCTTTTCAATGTAATTTATGCTTAATCCATATTATATATTTTTATTATTACTTGTTTTTCTTTTTTAATACATAATGTGTGTTTTGAAATATTTTAATATAAATGTGTATTTATTATTATTTTGTGACAAATGCAAATTTAATTTACTTACTCTTTTCTAATACATATTCTACTATAAATTATTCATTACAATATTTCTTCTTTATTTTTATTTTTTACAATACAACATTTTTTTGAATGCATATAATGCAATTTTCTGTATACTTTCTTTTTTTAGTAACATTAATCCTTTAAATTTGATTTTTACATATATATAAGGTATTATATATATTTTTATAATTTTTATGTAACATTGCCTCGCTTCACTCGGGCTCATGCCTTACTTGTGCACCTTGCACCTAGGCTCCAAACCCTTGTGCCTTTAAAAACTATGCTCTCACGATATAAACAAATCCAACCATAGATAACCCCATTATTTCTTAGTTGGGACAATAGCAAAAAAGAAAGTTACATTGATTTGTGTTGTGATAAGTTAATTGTCTAGAAAGTTTATATGCCTCCCCAATTTTCAGCTCCCTAAATGCCCATACCTCAGCCCACGCTAGTTAGTCGAATCCAACCCAATTTGCTGAGTAATCAAAAGATGGTAGGCGAGGATGAGGGAATAAATTCTCCTTTTTCGATTGCTGTAGTCAGGGAGGACATCATGCTTATGCTGATCCCCCACTACAGAAACGAAATGACGCCACTCACAGCGACGCATCATGCACTCTTTAGCTTTCCATCCTCGCTTCTTTTGTAATGATCATACATTATGGAAAAAAAGACAAGAAAAAAGAAAAGAAAAAGAAAGAGCTAAAACAATCTGGGAGCTTTTCTTCCAAAAACTGAAATGCCATTTTCCAACGGCAGCTTTGATTGGACGGGCACATTCTTGGGTGTGAGAGCACCATGCAACGACACGCCCGCCTCACCGGTCGGGAACAATCTAGCTATAGATGCGGCAGCATCGACATCCTTCATGGCTATTCCCATGCATAGGCAATGGGGCTGCGCACCTGGATTTGCCCGTTGTGCCAATCGATCCACCCGAATGCCTCCTCGGCTGGAGCCACGCCCTTCTTAGACACAAACGAGACGCTGTAACTCAGCTTATCGCCCAGCTGCTTGAACACTAGCTGAGTAGGCCTCACCATCACGCGAACGTTAGACGGCCCACTCACAGTCACATTGTATGTGGAACCCAAAGTTCCCACATTGGTGAGCACCCGGCTATACTTGACCACCCTGCGTGACTGGCTAAAGAGGATGGAGAAGGATGGATAGTTTAAGCTGCCGGGGTCTGAAAACGTTCTAGAGCATTTCAGATCAGGCTGCTTGGCGACGGCTCGGATGTGTTCGATGGTGTAGTTGAGGGAGCAGAGGAAAGCGATATAATCGCCAGTTGTGAGGTCATAGACAAGGCCAGGTGAGAGGGCCTTTTGGGGGTCAACATGGCCTGCTCCGTGGGCCAATGGGGTGGAAAATGCACCTCTTGCGGCATCACGGAGCAGGGATTTGGTGTTGTCGACGGTGGAGGCGGTGGTCATCAAAGCCGATTTGACGGCGCTTGCGCTCCAATCTGGGTGGGCTGCCTTGAGCAAGGCAGCAACTCCACTGAGATGCGGGCACGACATGGACGTACCTGCCATCCGAAACTCAGTCAGCATTCCATCTCATCCGCAAAAAACCCAACAAGACAAAGCAGTATCAGAGGTAGCCCACGGGTGGCTGGGTGCATGAACAAGAGGATACACCGCACTATCAGAGGTGGCCTACGGGTGGCTGAGTGCATGTAGGATTAAGAAACTCTCTGGGTGGTGGGTACTATCCCATCCCATTTCAGTCACAAATAGCCGGCAACTCAGCATGTGCGCACTCACCCTTCGCGCTACGCTACGGAAAAGCCAGATAAATTAATAGAGCTGCCCAGGTTTCCGCGTGGGAATCAAAATGATGAGTTAAAATACAGTCAGGTGCGGTAGTGGGCATATATACCAAAAAGTGCTGCTAATTTTTTTTTATAGACGTTCAAGAATGCATGATGGACATGCTTTTTGGCCTTTAAAATCAACATACGTGGCAAGCAGTAGCTCCAGTCAAATGATTTCCCTAGCCAATCCTCCTCTAAGCACGTCAGTGTTGTTGCTTTCTTAGTTTCTGACTTTCTAGGATGCCAAGTCATTCATATTTAATTAATGCATAAAAATAATTTTGATTGAAAACTTATACAGAATACCATTCAAAATAATGTTATATCATGTGTAGAAAATAACAAACATTATTTAGAATTGTTGATATAAGTAATTAAATTATCTATAATTCAGTTTATTAACCTTATCTAATAAAGAATGACACTTTGACAGAGTATATGAACGCCTAATCTCTAAGCAAATTACAAAATTACTTAAAAATTTTCCAATGGATTTACATGTACTCTTAATTAAAAGTTGTTATAATCATGTACCTTATAAAATTTCAATCAAGATAAGTTTTTGTGCAGTAGTCAAACCATGGTTTATAGCCCAAAATAGGAGGGCAAAATGATATTTAGGTGCCACCTGCAGCATTGGATCATTAATGGATTTTCGTATCAGACTGTCCAATCCACCATCTCGCATGATTCAAATCTGGATTACCATATGAAAGCGCCTGTACATCATTCGTCACCCTCTAACGAGCTTAAAAAGAGGATTATCCAGAGCAGCTCTTACCCGACAAGATGTTGAATTGGGCTCTCCTCGTATCCTTTGCCAGCCCAGTGGGCCCCACCGACTCCGCCCAACCAGCGATGATGTTCACCCCCGGTCCGATCAGGTCCGGCTTCAGTATCTGCGGCGTCACGCGGTTCGGCCCCCTCGAGCTGAATGCTGCCACCACCGGCGACGGCCTCACGTTCACCACTGTCCCCCCAAAGCTCAGCATAGCCCTCGGATTCTTATCCGACTGCACGTATGCCCTGATCACATCTCCAATCTTCCGGCCCACCGCAACGGCCGGCAGCAGATGGCTGTCAGCCACCAGCTCCTCACCGCTCGCTGCCGTGTTGGCCAGGATCATTCCCACTCCCCCTGCCTCGCGGACCACCAACCCCTTCTCCACGCGCGCGCTTATTCCTCTGTCGCACAGAACCACCTTCCCACGCACAGTGCTCGGGTCCAGCGACCCCGGCAGGCAAAGGGCGGCGGAGTTGTTAACCTGCGCACCCTGGCGCAAGTTATACACTACCTCCACCTTCTCCCTTCCCATCCCTCTACCGCTGTAGAGAGAAACTCCGGCATACCGCTTCCCGTTCCCAAGGCTAACATACGCAGGGAAATCGCGGTCGAGTGTCCCGGCCCCGACGGTTAGGATCCATGGCGCGACGTTCGCAAGCGTCGATCTAGCGGGCCCGCTGTTACCCGCCGAGCAGGAGACCACGATCCCGCGCTGAACGGCGGAGAAAGCTCCGATCGCGATGGTATCACGGTAGTACGGCACTGATCCGCCGCCGAGAGACAGCGACAGCACATCAACGCCGTCGGCGATCGCGGCGTCCATCCCGGCGAGAATGTCCGATCCGAAGCAGCCAGCAGACCAGCAGATCTTGTAAGCCGAAACACGGGCCCGCGGCGCCATCCCACGCGCGGTGCCTGATGCATATCCGAGCAGGCTGGCGTTGGCGACGGGAGAGCCAGCGGCCGTTGACGACGTGTGAGTGCCGTGTCCGTCGGTGTCCCGCGGAGAAAATGGTTCCTTAGGCTTCTCCCCGCGATAGCCCATCGCCGTCTGGTATCCCCTGGAGAAGCTCCTGGCCCCGATCAGCTTGCGATTGCAATCCGAGGGCTTGAAATCGACGGCCTGCTCGCAAACGCCCTTCCACCGGGATGGAACTTCCGGCATGTCGGTGTCGCGGAAGCTGTGGCTCTCGGGCCAGACGCCGGTGTCCAGGACGCCAATGATGACGTCCTGGGAAGCCTGATCGAGGTGGTCCTCGCTGCGGCGCGCCATCTGGGCATCATCGATGCCGAGGAAGAAGGGCGTACGAGTCGTATGTAGATCGTAGACCGTATCTTCATAGATGGATAGCACGGAGGGGGAGAGAGAGAGGGAATGGGCTTGGGAGGGAGTGAGGGAGGCAGCAAAGCCAGGGAAGGAGGAGTGATAGGAGTAGAGGAGCGAGGGTTGGGCATCAATGGAGAGAGATTGAAGGTGATGGGCGTACCAATTCGCGTTGGTGGCGTAGGATAAGGGCATGTGGTTTCTATTCATATGTATGATGTAGGTCTGCTGCTGCCCCAGAATGGAAGAAGGAAGAAGGAGAAGGAGAGAGCAGAAGAAGAGGAAGACGGTTGCCATGTTCTTCCTCTTTCGCCCTGTGACTGAGAGCGGCGAATGCTGAGCGAGCGAGGACCGTTGTCGGCCTTTATAGGAAAGTAGTTGGAAATAGGCATGCTATTTTCGCTTTATTACGGAAGTGACACTGCTCGATGATTCCCACTGGGCCGGGAGCGAGACGGGAGTTACTGAACAGTGACAGAGGACTGACGGTTTCTGCGGGGCGAAATCATCATCTGCCAAGTGGTCGATTCCCACGGGATCGTTGTGCCGTTTCCGGTGCGGGCCCACCATCGCAACTGCGTCGGGCAAGTGATTGGGCAAGGTGTAACGACGGTCAGAATTTCTTAACGGTCGTGAAGAAAATTCTATTGCCCCAGCGAGGGCCCTTTGAACTGTGACCAACTGAATTCGGACGGTGATATATCTAATTTTGTGGCTCAAATTAAAATTTGCCTCTCTTAATGTGGTGTTTATATACTTTAATTATTCACTTATTTTTATACTCAACCGTCTTGTTCACCCAAAAGCTTATTATTTTTCTTTAATTCACTTTATAGTTGGCGTAAATCAAGTGGCCATGTTATAGGACAACTGAAGAAGCTATCCAAATCAGTCAATAGAACTTTCATGGAACTTGCTTAGGGGTCAACAAATGACACAGTAACTGCGCATGAGAGCATGACAGCCTTGGACTTTAGGGTGTGTTTGGATTCTGACACCCCTCTACGTGGAGACTATATTAGAGATAAGACAAAGTAGGTTAATAAGTATTATGTAATTAGGTGTTGTTAAGAAATCATAACATGGGATAGGCTCTATGGGTAGCAGATCTGCCATGACAAACCCTATGAGACCTATTCAAATTATGACATGACTTTTGACAGTTCCACTTAGTGGCAGTATTATTTAAAGAAAGACTCCTAATAAAATTAAAGGATGTATAATCTCAAGAAAAACCTCTCTCGGTAGCAAACCTTGTATAATCTTGATTGTTTTCACATACACCACCATCCCTTTTATGGTCTTATTATTGACTTGAAAGTTAGAGTATTCACACCAAGACTACCTCTGGCGTCTACTCACTTATTTCTTTATCTTACAGGAACTCCTGGCAGAATTTACTAAAAGCAATTTGGGTAAAGCCTAAATATTAGCATCATCTGTGAGAATCTCTAGAATAAAAAAGCCATCAAGGAAGAAGGGAAAATACAATACCTTGACTATGTAAGACAACTTCTACTATCATGATACTATTCTTATTTATTTCAAGTGGATAGGGTCGCATATACTATTATCAATTTATTTTATCTTAACCACTTTCATTCATACATTGTTTTGCTACCAATCATGTGATGATGCCTAATCCACACACATACTTGGATGGTCTAGGTTGAACATGTAGGCAATATGCATATCAAGAATCATCAATATGCACTTAGAGCCATATAAGTGCAGTTGCGTGTATGAAAAAAAAATCCCTAGTTATCTAGGACACCATGACTCTAAAATCTAACTTTTGATAGTTTAAATTAAAGATTGGAAAGTCACACTATTTAAAATAAAAATTTCATCAGCTATAAGTATTAGGTCCTGTAGGCTAGACACAACCCAAGATGGGAGGGGTGAATTGAATTTTTTTAAAATCTTTTTAAACCCCTTGTAAGGATTAAGACCCTCTTTGCAGTTTAATGAAATAGATAATGCAATAACTTAAATAAATGGGCAGTAGATAGAGATTTTTATAGTGGTTCGGGTTAACTACTCTTCTCCACTCTTCCAAGCACTCTTCTTAGTAACTTGGGTTCCACTATCTCATAAAATGGATTTAGCACCTAGCACTCTTTTTTATTCCAACTAAAGGGGGCGTATAAATACTTAGTGCCTATGCACTATTTTAGATTCCAGCTCTAAGGGTATGAATACAAATTAGCAAACTGGTTGTGAGAAACACTCCAACAACCAATACTGTTCTTCTTGAGTTTAGTCTCCAACACCCACTCAAGATAATAACAGAAATATAAAGAACAATAAATACACTTATATGATGTGTTTCTCTGAAACCACAGGGGAAGACACAAATAGCTTTGAATGCAGTAGAATTTTCTTCCCAAAATATAGTTGAGAGCCTTTAAAAGGTAGCTGAAGGTTTTTGGCTTGAAGGCTTCGCGTTGCTTTGAGTAAATGAGGATTGGAGCTTATTGAATGCTTACAATAGTTGGTTGAACAACCAGATTTGCACCATTTATAATCAAATTCAAAATCTATCCATTGTGGTAGTTGGAGTTAATTTAATATAGGAGAACATTTGAATTTTCTACCGTTGAGTCCTACATTCTCTGAAGGTCATGACTCAACTCTTGAGGGTTGTAACTCAACAATTGCTAACAATAACAGTTTGTTACTTCAGAACTTCTAGAATTATCATTTCAAAGTTGTGAAATAACTTCAAAGTCGTGACTCAATAATTTTTTGAAGTGAGCCACACATATTCTTCCATTTTATCCCGTTGTCATGATTCTGCTCCTTTAGAGTATCTGAAGGTATGTTTTAGAACATTAAGGTCAAGAGACACTACTATAGCGCTCTTTTAGCATGTCATAGCTTTTGCGTGCATTGCGTTCCTCTAGAACATTTAAAGTAGCAATTTCGAACCTCTGAAGGTCGGATTCCTTTATTGTAGCACTCTTTCATGAGTCCTTCAAGTCACCATCGCTTCAAGACCTCTGAAGTAGCACTTCTGAACCTCTAAAGTTTGAGACTCAATAATTTTTTAGCTCTTTACATATGTCACTAACTTGTTTCTTCAGTAACATGTTATAAACATGCTTCAACACATCTGAAGTGAATCTTCAAAACTTCTGCCGTGATGTTAATCCTTCAGCATCATGCCTTCATGCTTCAGCTCCTCTAATGTTAACTTCCAAACATCTAAAGCTATCTTTCTCTTCTAATGCTACACCTCTAAAGCTCATCTGAAGTTCTTTTCAAGCCCTCTAACGTTCAACATGGACTTAATTTTGTCTCAACATTACTCTTCAGATAACCTGAAGTTGGTTTCAGATGGACTGAAGCTTCTTCTAACACTATCATTCCCAAACAGCTAATTTTCCACTTCTAAAGCTTTATTCTTTCTGAAGATCATCTGAAGTAGGTCTAAAGTTCTTTTTCTGAACATCTGAAGCATTTCTACTCCTTTAAAGCAACTTTGGAGGACCTCTAAAACCTGATGTCACTCATGTCTCTTATCTAAAGAACCTTTGAAGCTTCTGTCCACTTTTCTGAAGTAACTTTGAAGTTGTTCTGAAGTGTTTTAACTTGTTTTAGCATTGTTTCTTTCATTGTAGCGCCTTTGAAGATCATCTGAAGCTTTTGGTTCTAACTTTCACACATTCTAAACTTTTGAACTTGTGATCTTCATATTGTAGAAGATTCTACAATGTCTCTGAAGCCTTGAAGGCTCCCCGTGAAGATTTGGCATTCTGTGTTCTAAAGATTTCTACTTCTTTTGTAATCTAAATTCTTCTCTTTTTGAGTCACTTTCTTAAATGTATCAGCCTCTTCTTTTGGAATATTCACGCCTTCTAATCTAAAGTTCTTTCTGCACTTGAGATCTTGACAAACCTTCATTAGCTTCATTAGTCAAGTTTTATAGTCATCAAAATTAAGTGAACAAAGCCAACAATAATCATGCTAAAATAATTTTTAGGAAACTCTAAAAGAGAGTAATTGATTTTTGCCTTTTTTAGCTATTGAATTGCAAAATCAATAGATTTTCACCACTTTGAATGGATACAGGTCCAATCCTTATGAACAATAGCTTTCCATATGGCAAGCATAAGAATCAATTATTTGCTCATGATTAGTAAATCATGATTAGGAGGAGTAAATACATGAGAAGTGATTGGTAATGGTAGATGGGATAAAAGGTGTTCATTTTAGTAAGTTAGAAGTCATGTGAGCCTCATCAAATTATCAATAGCAAGTATTCATGATTGGCACATAGGTCTACTTTTAAGAGAATTTTGTTCAATACACTCACTACTAACCAACAAATTTATGAAAAACAACTTGTTTTAGCAACTTAAATTTGAAAAAATATGAACTATCAATCTATAGATCTAACCATCTTTGGCTATCTAGAATGGATTTAGCTATCTATCTTCAATAAGTTCAACAATAAAGTCATAAATAAAGAGGCTTGTCAACTATAGCAACTTAATGGAAGAAACATTTCAAAAACTTGAAAAGCTCAGCATCTATGGATGTATTATTAATAAATTTTGATGAATTTATTATTATAATTTTTATGTCACTTGAATACTACATTCAAGATTTCTTGCACAATATTTTTTTCATTGATGAAATATCTTTTATGTTATTATAAAAAATAAAAACTACACATCTATAACTAAGCAACTAATATCAGCATTGGAGAACTTCCGAGTAACTTTCCTTTTGTAGGTGTTAGAGAATAGCATCACTCCCTGGCTCAACACCATCTTCTATTACTCAGGTTTGGCAACTAGCACTTTCTCTTGAGCCTTAAACCTTGAGGCGATCGCCTTCAACTTCACAAAATGCCTTTACTCCTCCCTCAAAGCAACCTCAAGGTGGGCATTCTCAACAATAGCTAAGTCTCACGCTTACTCTAGATCTGCTATCAATGAAGAACTCTCCCATTCCCTCCCCAGTTCAATCTCTATCTACTAGAGTCATGGTAAAGTTTGAGATAACTTGCCTTGACCCACAACTAAACCTTATCACAAAGGCTTCACCCACTCTAGAAAATCATGCTTATCGATCAAGCCCCACAGAAGTTGAAAATAGAACTGATAATCCCCTGTTGGATAAAGCAAGCTCCACCCATTACCATTGTAAAGAGCTCAACAAGCCACCAAAGTAATAAGAGATGATGGAAAATTTGAGAGTGAGAAGTGATTATCTTAGAAAATATAGGAACAAACAAAAATAATGTAAGTACTAAGCCAAAAATTAAAAACTTACAGGAAGTTAAAATAATTGGAAAAGAAGTAAAAGGCTGGGACGATAAGTAGAAGCTTCCCCAAACTGCAACACAGTGCTCATCCACACCACCAAAAGTAGCCACCATAACTCCCAGCTGAAAGCTTATGGAAGCAAAAGAAGAAGAAGATAAAGGAAAGAATCCCTCAAAACCTAAACCTATAATAGGAAAGATTTGAGAGATCTGAATCTAAACGCAAGAACTAAGGGATCCTTTGAAACCTAAACCTGCAATAGAAGAGGATTTTGGAAGACTTGAACCTAAGTAAGAAGATAAAAGGAAGGAATCCCTAGAAGCCAAACCTACAATAGGAAGGGATTTGGGAAGACTTGAACCTAAATAAGAAGACAAGAGAAGGGATCCTCTGGAACTCAAATTTGCAATAGGAAGGAATTCTACGAGACTTAAACCTAAATAAAAAGACAAAGGAATCTCCTAGAACCCAAATCTACAATAGGAAGGGATTCTAGGAGACCTGAACTTGAATAATAGGGCAAATGAAGGGATTTCCCAGAACTTGAACCTACAATAGGAAGGTATTTTGGGGGACCTGAAGTTAAAAATGAAAACAACAAAGGAAGAAATCCTCCAGAACCCAAACCTAAATAGAAAGGGATTCTAGGAGACCCAAACCTAACAAAGACATGGGAAGAGACCCAAGAGGCCTAACCTAAAAGATAACAAAATCAAAGTTGACTCAAATGTAAAGAAGCTAACCAAAATAAAAACTTAATATAGAACTAGAAATAAAAGATGTCCCATAGATGGAAGAAAGGATAGCAATGGGTGGAATGTCCATCTATGCCAGAGGGGCAAAACATAGGTTACCCACACTAGAAGGCTTCTCCTAAGGACCAGAGAAGGTCACCTCCGCATTAATGTAAAGAGGATGCAAAACTCCTCCCAAAGACACATTGGGATCCTCCTTGGTTACTAAAATGTCATCTATAGATGTCACACAATCAGAAGAAGAACATTGTTCCACTGCAATCTATAAAGCAGTAGAACTAGTGGAAGAAGAAGAACTAGAAAAGTGGAAAAGCCCTATGGAAACCCCACCAGATGACTCCACCAATTCCACTATGGGATCTATAGACAGTACCAAGAATTCCTCCATTCACGGAAGCATCCCTAAAGCATCTCCAAGGAGAAGCCTTTCTCCTGCAAAGTAGTAAAATAAGATGAATATGACAAGGAAGGATTACGAGAACTAGTAACTA
>JAYJMB010075242.1:7112-23072 GCA_036873735.1 Pouteria campechiana
GCATCGGCCAACACGACAACCCACCACCCACCTTCCCCGATCGTCCCTCCTTGTCCCACTCTTGCACCATCTCCCTCAGTCCCTCCTTGTCCCACTCTTGCACCATCTCCCTCAGTCCCTCCCATAGCCGCCACAACAATGACCGGTCACCAGCATCGGCCAACACGACAACCCACCACCCACCTTCCCCGATCGTCCCTCCTTGTCCCACTCTTGCACCATCTCCCTCTCGCAATCACCGCAACTTGTTTTTCCCATTGTTCTCAGTCGGTGGCCACTCGCCGGCCTATTCCGATGACTGACAACAACTACAACACAAAAACCCACCATCCTATTCGTCTGATCGTCCCTCCCTGTCCCACCCCTGCTCCATCTCCCTCCCACACCCGTGTCGCAGCTTGATTTTTCCATCGCCGTTAGCCGGTCACCACTCACCAGCCTATTCCGACGACTGGCAGTAGCTGCAGCATGATAACCCACCATCGTGTTCATCCGGTCGTCCATTCCTGTCCCTGTAGAGAGTGAGTTTTAATTATGGATATAAAAATAAGGTGAATGGCAAAATACGGAACCAAGCAAGATTTGAAATATATAAGTGCACAAAATAAATAGTAGTTAAAGCACACATTGTAATAAGCATGCAAATATTGTAGTAGTTTTGGGCCTATTTACACTTATTTCACTCTCTAAGATATTCCAACTTTGGGTCTACTATTAACCTATGGAATCACATTAGGATTCCTTTTTTTGATAGTAGAAATCCTATTACCCTAAATATGAAAATGTATAATGTAATATCTCTTACTAGGCTAAATCGTATATAAAATAAGCTCAAGGATGAGGATTATTCAATGGACACAAAGTGCTTGAGATCCTCTAGCGTCAAATTTTACGTAGCTTGAAACTTTTTGATTATTGAAGTGCTTTGAAGTGAATGTATTTGGAGACTTGATTGATTCATTTGTAGTATTTATAATCGTCAAAAATCTCTTTTTTTTCTTCAATGAAATTTTTATTTATAAATTTTGAGGCTTTAATATTTGAAAGATGGCCATTTAAAATTTATTTGTTGTGAAATGTCATATCAAATTTTTAACTATTATGATTGCGGGCCTTATAGATGTAGCCTCTCCTCTGTCTGTCTCCTTTATATACGATTATGGCCTCCAAAGAATTCTATAGGCCTCTTCTGTCCATGCTTATGTAAAACGTGATCATTTTAAAAAACTTAATAGACCTTTAAACGTCATAACTTGAAGCATTGAACAAAATAACGAGTGTTACAAACTTTTGTATCCTTGGGCTCTCCTTTGTAACTCTCCTTTTTTGGTCCAAGACTTCAAAAGTATTGATTTAGTAGCCGTGACAAACATATGTAGCTCTTCTCATCTCTTTTTTAGGTCTCCTTTATCACTCTAAATTTTAACAAAACTTTATTAGTTTAAGTTCAAGTCATTTACAAGTTTGGTTGTCATCAAAATTACACACCTGGTCTCAATAATCTCGCTCCTACTCCATCTCCTTCCTAAAGCTATGCTGCAGCTTGATTTTCCCATCATCGTTGGCCAATTGCCACTCACCACCTTATTCCAATGATTAGTAGCAGCTATAGCATGACAACCTACTATTCCATATATTCGGTCATTCCTCCTTGTCCCACCCTTACTCCATCTTCCTCCCACACCAGTGTTGCAACTCGTTTTTCTCATAGCCATTAGTCGATTGCCACTTGCCAACTTAGGGCCTGTTTGGCCTGGCGTTTTGGGAGTGTAAAAGCGCTTTTTGCAACCAAAACGCGATTCTACAGTGTTTGGCTGAAACATGAAAACGCGCTTTTCAAACCGTAAAAGCCGGAATATGACTTTTACACGGAAGCTCGAATTCGGAGCTTTTCCAAAAGCTCTACGTGTAAACGCGCTTCCTGTAAGCGCTTAAAATACACCGCCAGGCCAAACAGGCCCTTATTCTGACGACTAATAGCAATTGCAATAGCCCAACTCATTCAACTTGACTACCGAGATTAAAAGGTGAATGTAACTAGCATAATGTCATTTAGCAACCCATTCGTTGTATATGATTTTCTTTGTTACAAAGATATTTTATAAATTTTAGATAAGAAGAAAAGATATGTTCATTTTGTTTGGGCATGCAAACATGCAGCCAAAATTATGCCTAACTTGTTTAGGTAGTGGATTGGATTGAACTACTATGTGGTAGATTGGGTTTGATTGAAAATTTGAAATGCCGTGTGACTAGATTGAAATGTTGTGTATTTTGTTAGATTTATTTTTAAAATTTATATGATTGTATTATTAATTCATTATTATAATTTATATAGTTATTTATTTTTAATTTTTACATGCATAGGTTTTAAAGGTAATATCTAATTATTCATATTATATATATTTAATTACATTTAAAAAATAAAAAAATTAAAATAATTATTATATCATAATTATGTCATGCTCATACACGGTCTAAACAAACGGTTGAACCAGACGTGAACCGGGCATAAACCGGTTCATGTTAAGGTTCTGTTGATAACAGCATAAAGACTAGATAACAACTGGCAAAATGCAACGTTGTCGGTGGAAGGTTTGCGGCCATGGCTGAAGAAAAAAGTAGAACGGCACTGCTTGTCGTCGATATGCAGGTCTGTGCACATACCTTTTCATCACCGCAGCGTAAGTTGGGTATTCATCTTGTCTCTTTTATTAGTTCCGATGAATAAGCAAATCCCAGCTCGGATCGGATTTTCACTTTGTTTTCTAGAATCAGAGAAGCAAAACGGACGTTGGATTATAATTCAAGAAAATAAGCGACACCCAGATTGGATTTTCCGTTTCTTGGATATGGATTATGGAATGAATTTGTCATTGATTTTACTTCTTTGCTTGGACAGAATGATTTTATCAAGCCGGGGGGGGCCAAGCCATCATCCCCTCTGTTATCAAAGCTGTTCAAGTTGCAAGGCAGCACGGCATTACCATAATCTGGGTATGCCACCATTAGCCTTCTAGCATCTCTTTTTTGCCTTTTGAACCGTTATTTTACCTTTTGTATTCTTCTGGTGTATATGCAGGTTGTTCGTAAACATGATCCACTTGGAAGAGATGTGGAGGTCTTTCGCAGGCACTTCTATGTCGGAGATAAAGAAGGGCCTGCTTTAAAGGTAAGTAAGGGTGCAGAACTTGTCGACGGCCTTGTGATTGAAGAAGGAGACAGTAAAAACTCGCTTTAGTGCATTCTTTGCAACTCATCTTCATTATTTTCTTCAGAGCAATGGAATCAAAAGTTTAGTCGTTGTGGGTGAGTATAACTCTGAGAACGAATGTTGACATTGAGGTCTTAACCTTGGAAAAAAACAAAAAACCCCAGAAGTAATGAAAATAAATGGTGTGGCAAACAGCCCAACTATATAAACCACCACATGCTTATGATCTTCACTTGTGGGTGATTTTGGAGCTTACCCCATTCATAATCCAAATGACTAGCGCATGAGGGCATTGTTCGAATCCTTATGCAACCACTTCTTACTCTTTTTTCTTTTTCTTCTTCCTCCTTTTCTTATGTAGGACAAAATAGAAAATTTAAGTTACGCTATATTGGTTATCATGTTATTTTAGTTTTCTGCAGTTCATTTTGCACTTTTGTTTTAATAATATGCAGCATTTGATCCTTATTTTGTTTTGTTAGGGGTTCAAACACCAAACTGTATAAGGCAGACTGTTTTTGATGCTGTTGCCTTTGACTACCAACCTGTTACAGTCATTGCCGATGCAACAGCTACTTATAATCCAGATGTTCATATTGGTATGTGGCTTTGATGTTCATATTGGTATGTGGCTTTCTTGCTGCCAAAGTGTTTGTTCCTGAGCAGTTTTATTCTATATATTTAATAGTATGATCCAAGAGATACACTTTTAACATATTTATGGCCATTGGTATCATACCAAGTTAACACCATTTTGCATGGGTTCTTGCGAGATACTCTCCAATTTTCTCTCTAAGTAACTCTCATTGGCCAAATGCCCTTGGGATAAACCTCATCCTTAACAGCATTCTGCAAATTTCCGAGTGTCTACCAAATCCCTGTACTGGTCCTATTTCTCTGTTAGTTGACCCATAACAAAAGCATGCCAACGCACATTGCTTGAATCGACCTTGACGTGTGTATATTGGACTCTGGCGATTCAATTAATAGGTTCTTCCTTAGAAGAAAATGTTAATATGTATTCAGAAAATCGCTGCTAAAATTGACGCTTGGTGTTAGAATGGGAAAATCATTATGAAAACGAAATTTAGCAAGTAGAGTTGTTCTTTCTCATTGCAAATGTTTCAGCACGAGCACCTGTCTTATTAGTTATTTGTCTCTCTTTAGGCAGGATTTACGATCATTGTTAGCGAACTAGTACCTGGATTAATTTTGGGTGTCAGAAAAGTTTTCAAGTTAAAAAGCATGTATTCAACTTTTCAATTCAAGACAAAAAGATTACCTATCAATTAGTGAAAACTCCACTGGTGGAACCTTTTGACAAAATGCAGAAGCAGGATGCTAAAGGTTCCTACCAGTATCGGGGCATGGAAGATAAACTCCTAAAGATGAGATGTGGCAATTTTAACTTTGACCTATCAGAGGCTGCGTCATATTTTGCGTTTTCAACGCATTGGTTTTTTTGTAACTTAGTGCTTTAGACCGAACCGTGTTTTGTGACTTGAAATTGAGATATTGACTGTTGTTTGATTCCTTGAACCAGCCAACATTTTTGACATGAAGAATATCGGAGTTTTGACACCAACATTGGAGGAATGGTGCCGTGCTTGATCTGTTTCTCATTACAAGTCTCAGCAACCTCATGGATCTATTACAGTATTTCTGACAATCAGATGGCAAATTGCAATGCTTCCTTCTCCAGCTTGTTGTTGTATTTTATCTACCCCCTTGTTCTGTGATTGTTAAGTGCATGTTGAACTCAGTCTTAGCTTTGTAATGTGAGCTGTGTAGAAGTTATCTGTTGTAAATTTGTAATTGGACGAATGGAAATGCTGTGGCATGTTTTATCGCACTATCTTATTGGTTTCAAATTATGAACTTAAAAAGGCTTGTAGCATTCATATAGAGGATCAGGACCTCCAATTGTTGCTGGGTTCCTTTAGGTTCAACTCGTCTAAATGCTGTTTGGTGGCAGCTGCACCGTTGATGCTTGGAGACACCACTAATTTGCATAATTTCATCATGATTCCACGGAATTCAAGACAAGGATTCATGAAAAGTTATGCAAATAACGTGTAAAAATCATTTGGTTCGGTCTGCCTGATAGTTGAAATAATACCCTTTCTTGTCCATCCATCCTGCATGCATCTTTTGAATGGATTTTGATCTTGTTCTCAAAACATGGTGGGGCCCTTCACCCTATGCCAAAAGACTCCAACGGTTGAGATCTTCGTGCAATCTCTTCCTTTTGATGTGGCCTTACAACGTATGTGTGATTCATCCCGCCATAAAAAAAAGTTTAAAACATAATATTTTTCTTCATATAAAAAAACACCAAAATCAGACAATCAAAAGGGGTCATAGTAAATAAGAAGGGTACAAATTGAAATACATTAAAATTCATAACACAATCTACTTTTGTATTTGCAAAGTTTTATTATATATGATATATCTGTATATTCATTTTTCTAATTAAGAAATATACATTCAAGGATTGAGAGTATGCATATATAACATGATACAAATCACCTATGATCAAAAAATAATTTTAATTGTAAAAATATTCTTCTTCACATCTTTTTTTTATCTTACCCACCTAAGTGCCTGACTTTGATGATTTTTAATATGAATGAAATATATTATATTTTAATTTTTTGACAATTCCATAAATCAAATATGTTAAATGTGACCCACTTTTTTCCCAAGGGTGTGTTTGGGAATGGATATATAGAGAAAAAAGAAAGGGAAAAATTGAAGGAAAAGAGAGAAAGTGATGAGATATGATAAAGGATAATGATTAAAAATAAAGTGAATTAAGAAAAAATAGACAGACTTTTTGTATAAAAATGCCAAATAACGATTGAAAAATAAATACTAATGGATAAAAGGAGAGTTGTTAGTAGTTAAAAAATAAAATCATTATGTAAAAGGGGTAGGAAAATTTGAAAAAATATTTTATTTTTTTATTACCAAACACAACCTTAAAAATTAGGAAGTGTAACACCCTACACCTCCACCTTATATGTTTTGACTACACTATACTAGGCTGATGCAGAATGTAATCATTTTCCTTCTTTATAAGAAAATTCTTATCATAACCTCACCATTTTTCTAATTTTAAGGGAAATATCCTGCCTAAAATTTGACAGAATCTACCATGTATTATGAATATTTATACATGTTATATATATATAATTAAATAAAATATATATTTTTATGATTATAACACAACAATTATATTTATACAATACCACACCCATACTCACAGCTTCGCTCAAGATCAGAACTATTTCATGATGACACTATATTATCTTAGATTAATACAAATTTATATACAATCTCATATTTAAATGATTTATTATGACATGTCATATATTTAGTTTACATCATTTGGAATAAAATACAATCATATAATCTCACAATTAAATAATAATTTATAAATTTTAATAAGATTCCAATTCCATTGCTTTACCATACCATCAACTGTCCTCTAATCTTGCTCATCCATCCCAATCCTCAATTAAGATTCTTTACCTGACCTGTCAGCTAAAAATTTAACATAAAAAGATGTAAGTCCGGCCAACTCAGTAAATAGGCATAGATAAAATAAAATAATGATTAAATATAATAATATGTTCTCACCCGAAACATATATCAAATATAATAATAATTAAAATTTAAATATCATAAACACAACACATTTCCATCTTATCTTGAGATGCATAATCCAAGGTAATCATAACATGAAGCTCGCATCCTCATTCTTTCTATGCACGCCCTACACCTTTCTGACATATAATATCATACAGTGTCATTTCGACACTTCACCTCACATCTGAGCCACTTTGGTTCATCGTACCACAATACACGTCATACAGGCATCTCATATCACGATGCATGCTATGCATATCTAACTATACCATACAAGCATAATATTATAGTTGTACCTTCAATACACATTACATAATTATATATATATATATATATGTATACTATTATGGAATGCATAACATTCTATTCATACATACAATCATATACTATATCATGCCACTTACAGAGCTATGAAATATCACTTATCACATCTTTATCACCCATTAACAACATTATAATAGGGAACTATACTTTCTCTATTAATTCATATAATGAAAACACATTAGTATAACATATTATGAAATCTTGACATGGGATATACTCATCCCATCTATTCTTTCCATTACATACTTGGAATATTTCTTATCCCTTTCATATATACATCTATACATAAGAATAAGCATATTGTGGGATACTCTCTATCCTCATTACTCACATGTCTAAATCATGGACCGATTCGACTATGAAATATTCGAAATCCCCAACATTTATGTATAACGAATATAATAAAGAATAAATCTAGGGATGCGTTACCCCATCAATCCAAAATGCATACTAATGTTCACAACCATTCATATAAAAAAAATAAATATTCATGGGATACTTCATGTTCTCAATCATTCACACATTTATTATACTTGACAGACACTAATTTTAAACAAGCACGGGATATCCATAATCCCTCATCCAAAACATAGATACTCGTAACAAACATGGAATACCTAATATCCTCATTCATTCATTCAAATTAAATAGGGGGTCGTCTACTTACCTTAAGCCTTTAGCTCCAAACTACTTTTCTCTTGATCTCTGTCTTTTCATCCTTCTCAAATCATCCTGTACTAGACCAATGCTAATTATAATACATCATTTATAGCCAATCCTAAGCTAAAATCATCTTCATAATTATCATAATAAACTTTTTTATCTAACATTATCTAATATCCCACATGATTAGCATTTCAGCAACATATAAATAACTCTTTTAAGCTTTTATGTTATTCAATTTATGATTTACATAGCCTATTCATAAAAATTCTCTTTAAACCCTAACTAGGCCATAGCCCAAAACTCGATTCCACTGATTCAAATCACTCCATACATGTTCTAAAGCATACTAATCATGTCATTAATTTTTTATCCCATGATTAATTTAATAAAATTCAAAAAATTCTCAATTTTTACTATTTACAAAAATCCTAATTATGCAAAATTTAAAATTTCTCAAGCCAAACCATAATAATTACTTTATTAGATCATTCCCCCTTGAATTTATAAGCACATGCATCAATTTAAGCCCCAAAATCTAATTTTTTCAAAACCCTAAAATTTAAATTTTGAGATTCAGTTGAGAAATTGAACTTATCGTCACTTACGAGCGTAGCCGTCCTTCTTAAACGAAGGACCAAGCTCCAAACTGCATGTGACTCCATCCATTTGGGGGAATCCGATATTTTTTTCCATTTTCTACCATTTTTCACAATTCAAATGGGTGAAAATTAAGGTTAACTGAAAGATCACAAGTTTTTCTAGTTAGGCAAGATAATTTTCTAGCCAAATAGGCAAGAAACAAAGCTAAACAGGGTTAGGGTATGAAATTTGGAACATAAGAGAAGAAACGGGACGGATTCAAATGAAAACGGAACATGATTTGCGTTTAAAAAGTTGCATTTTTTTGGTACTTCGGTGTGTCACAGAGCTAGTGTCTAGACATAAAAAACCTGTGTCACAACAAAGACTTTGTTGACTACCTAGCGTTTCGACATAGAAAACCTGTGTCACGATATTGCCTCTTTGTGTCGCAACATTGAGTTCTTGTGTTGCGACACTAACTTGGTGCCCCTCATTTCATTATTTTAAACCATGTTTTTCATTTTTTTCGCATATTTTCTTTTCTTTATTTATTTATAATTATTTTTTAACATAATAATGGTATAATTTTCATATTTTACTCCCTCAAATAATCAAAAATTAAATTAAAATTTCAATTGCATCCACTTGCAATTTGTTTCATCATACTTATACTTGCATTAATTCTTTTCAAACTAAATTTCTTTATTAATCAATATATAATTATCAAAATTTAATACCACAGGTGTTACAGAGAAAGATAAAAAAATAAAAAAAAGAATATAAAAGAGTAGAAGAAAAGCAAAGTAATAATAAAAGATAATGTATATTATGTCAAAAAATATAAATAATAATTAAAAATATAGATAATAGCAAGAAAATATAAAGTTGTTACATAGTTAAGACATAAATTGAGAGGTGAAAAAAAGTGGAATCCTAACTTACATGTTTAGCAGGAGAAATCTCGGGTTGTTTGCCGATTCAAGTTACGTGAAATACTTTTGGGACCAAATTACGAGACCTAGACCCAATGGGCCTGTGTACATAATGCCTTGGCTAGAGCTTGACAATCTGGGAATTATCAACTAGATTTCTCAAATGATAGTTGGAGTTAGGTGTATGCATGAGCTTGGGTTTAGCCTGAACTTGCCCAAACCCAACTCGAATTTGGTTAGGGTTGGGATGTAAAAATTTTTCAAAAATTAAAATTAGGTCAAGCTTGATTTGAATCCGACTAAATTGTAGGTTTAATTTGGATCCAGGGTTTGGGTACCTAGACCAAACCCTAACCCAATCATTGTTACAAAAATATAAAAATAAAGTTACAATATAGGATAATATTCTAAGAATAACTTTGTTCTTATGCTAATCCTTACATTGAAGCTTTCAGTTCTTTTATGGATGAAATCTTTATCCCATATTTGTTATTTACAAAACATATAATAAGTTACAATTACAACTTGTTGTTGCAATTATGCGTCCTTTGATGTCCAACATCCAGCAGATTTAGGCTTTGTTTGGCTATGCTATGAGAACTTTTGCATAAGTGGAGTTGCAAAAGCGCATTCAGAAGAAGTACTAATTTGTAACTTTCGCCTAAACGTGAAAAATAATCTTTTACAGTGAGAAAAAATCACAGCAAAGGAATGCATGGCCAAATTGACCTCCCTTGCAAAAGCATGTTTATACCTCCAAAAGCGATTTAACCCCTTGCAATGTGCAACCAAATGAAGCCATGATATATAACCTTTTGTATGGTACTTTAACATGTAATAAATATGTTGTGAGTTAGATTTAATTACAAGCATGATGGCATTAGATTGAATTATCTGAAGGTACAATTTTTATCTATACTTTTATATTTAGGTGTGTATTAAGAATCCAAACTTAAAGTGTTAGGATAAGAGTTTGGCAAAAGTTCAAAAAGTAAAATAGGAGTTAGGGTTAGATACATTACAATAGGGTTACGATTAGATTAGAGTTGAAATACCTCAAACCGCAACTGAACCGGTCCTGCACACCCCCAAGTTGTAGTTCTTGGTTTTCTCATGTCTTCGTGTTATTCTTCAGTAAGCCGTGATTTCCATGTTCCCATGATCCTGATAAGATGTCTGCTATCGGCCATCGATAGTCTCAAATAGAGGCTTGTTTGAACTTGGAAAAGACGCTTTCTTCATACTTTTTTAATGGCAGTAATTCCGAAGAGATGGTAAATGGATTAAAAAAGGAGGGGAAGAAGAAAACCCCACTTAAAACGCTTCAGACTCAGACCTTACACGCGTCATTTATGGTCGCATGCTTGCGGGCGCGCGCAATGCATTTGCGAAACAGCAGAACAACGTTATATGAGCGGCAACTGGCAATCTTGCCTGTAGAAGGTTTGCAGCGATGGCAGAAGAGAATGCTAAAACGGCACTGCTTGTCATCGATATGCAGGTATATGCACATACCCTTTCGCCCCATAGGATTTTCGCCCTACTCTCCTGTAGTTCGAGTACCTAGCCATAGCGCAAGTTGGGTTTTCGCCTTGTCTCTTTTAGTTCCATTGAATAAGCAAATCACAGCTCAGATTTCCACATTGTTTCTGAAATCAGATAACCACTATTTTTTATTCAAGCAAACTAGCCACACCCAGATTCGATTTCCTTTTTTATTTCCCTGTATGGAATTGTAGAATCCATTCTCCGTCGCTTCTGAATTGGCATGAATTTCCGATTGATTTTACTGCTTTAATTGGACAGAATGATTTTATCAAGCCGGGGGGTCCAATGCATGTTGCTGGGGGCCAAGCCATCGTACCCTCCGTTATCGAAGCTGTTCAAGTTGCGAGGCAGCACGGCGTTACCATAATCTGGGTATATCACCATTGGCCCTCTGGCATCCCTTTTCATTCTTTGTGCCTGTGTGTTTGTGTGTTGGCTCCCGCGCTAATGTGATATTTTGGTCATTAACCTCTGGCTGGTATGCTGCATAAATCAGAACTTTTTTTACAGCCATTCATATTTTGGCCGTTCAGAATTCATGTATTCAATCATTCAAATATCTGATTACTGTGTACATCAGACCCCAAATTGACGGGTGCCTTGTGCAATGGGATAAAATTTGGACTCTTGGATTTTTTTAAGTTTTAGCTGATAATCGAATTTCCACAAAGTAACTGCTGAGAAAATGCAATCTTCTGTAATTTTTGAACAAGAGACATGTTAGGGATCCGATTTGGGTAGTCTGGTTTGAGCTCTCCTAAGTTCACGAAACCTGTCGCACAGGAATTTTCCAGAAAACAAATACCATTTCATTACTGATCATGACTATTTATATTACATTTGATGATCTGAAATCTCTGCCTAAACATGACCCTAACTAAATCCATATGACCTCTTCCTCTGCTACGACTCATATATTTTTACACTTGTCACAAATGATTTAACGGAAGTTTGTCCTCACTAACTTACAGAACTCATCTTCCAATATGCATCTATTTATAATCTTTCTCTGTTTGGAACATAACACTCTGTCTCTAACAAGACATCTGTGCTGACTTCGTTCATTAGGTAGTGCTGACAATCTAGTATTAGGAAGTGAAAAATTAGCCCCAAATTTTTCATACCTCATGTAAGTTGCTCTAGAACACTTGCCCATTGGTGATTAATTGAGGACAAGAATGGTTAATCATAGGGTGGTATAGTATGTCATAAGTTGACCATATCCGGATTAGCTTGATCAAGGGTCTTGTTTAAGTCAACAGCATAATGTTTGATTTGGCCGCAAACAAATGGTATGATTTGGATTTCTTGTTTAACTATTTTCTTGGTTAATTGAATTGAAGAGGGAATTGTCATCTTAATTTGAAGAGACCCCTGGCAGCAGGCATGTGCATTGGGAAATGTCAAATCTAATTATTCACTCTGTAAGTCCCACCTCTCAGATGCAGATATAAGTTCAGGCTGTCAACTTTTACTTGGGACATCACTTATGGCTGGTTGCACATGGGCAAACAATCAGATTCAAGAGTGCCAAAGGATCCATGTCCAGCAACTTAGATAAGAGAAATGGACCAAAGTGAAGACATTAACAAATGTTCCCATTACAATCATGAATGATTTACCCAGAAATAATCTCTCATCCCTTCCCTTACTCATTAGACCATTAACTCATTAAGGCTGCTAGTTAAGGCTGTTTACATCTATTTAAATGTTTCAAAGAAATAGTAAAATGAAGACTTTCCCATCATGTGGAGGCTATGTAAGACCCACAATTGTGAAACTGTTGGCTACCGCTTCAGACCTCAAATCTACATCCAAGAAAGTTGCTTAACCACTTCAATTGTCACTAATCTCCAGCCCATTTCTCTCTTTCATGTCTATCTCCTTACAGTGTGTATAGTTTGGTAGAGCTCCTTTGAACTGTTGTTTTTCCTTTTGCGTTCTTCTGGTGTATATGCAGGTTGTTCGTGAACATGATCCACTTGGAAGAGATGTGGAACTTTTCCGCAGGCACTTCTATGTTGGAGGAAAAGAAGGGCCTATTACAAAGGGGAGCAAAGGTGCAGAGCTTGTCGACGGTCTTGTGATTGAAGAAGGAGATTATAAGATAGTAAAAACTCGCTTTAGTGCATTCTTTGCAACTCACCTTCATTCATTTCTTCAAAGCAATGGATTCAAAAGTGTAGTTATTGTGGGTGAGTATAACTCTGAGGTTAAATGATGACATAAAGGGCTTAACTCAGGAAGAAAAGAAGTAGTGATAATAAATGGTGTGGCAAGCAGCCTATCTATAAGGCACCACCTGCTTAAAATCTTCAGTTGTGGGAGCTTTTGGAGCTTCCCCATTCTCCAATGCCCATATTAGTTGAATCATTCATAACCCAAGTGACTAGTGCATGAGGGCATTGTTCAAATCCCGGTGCAACTGTGTAAGCCAAAGTTGAAAACTTTAAGTTCTACCATATTTGAGTATCATGTTATTTTGGTTTTCTGCAGTTCGTTTTGCACTTCTGTTTTAATACTATGTTGCATATAATCCTTATTTTGTTTTGTCAGGGGTTCAAACACCAAACTGTATAAGGCAGACTGTTTTTGATGCTGTTGCATTTGACTACCAACCTGTTACAGTCATTGTTGATGCAACAGCCGCTGCTACACCAGATGTTCATATTGGTATGTGGCTTTCTTCTTGCCAAAGTATTTGTTCCATGGGCAAATTTATCCTATATATTCAATAGTATGATCCAGGTGATACACTTTAACATGTTTATGACCATGGGCATCATACCATGTTAACACCATTTTGCATGCATTCTTGCAAGATGTTCTCCAATTGTCTATTTTCCATTAGGTTTCTTGTCTTTCTGTAAACAATTCCTTTATCAACCAAATTGCTCTTGGGATGACCTTATCCCTACAGCATTCTTCAAATTTCAGAGTGTCTCCCAAACCCTTTAGTGGTCCTGGAATTCCAATAATGTATGCTGTTTGCAATTTTGCAACCACAGATGATCTAGATATTATTTCCTAGCACAAACTGGAGTCCATGAGTAGTGATTTGGTGTGGTTTTGTATAGTATTCCCTCTGTTTGTTGACCCATCACAAGAGCATGCCAAAGCACAATGCTTGAATAGTGCTTCTTGCTGTAGTTATCTCTGACTTCTGCAATTCAATTAATTTGTGCTTCCTTTTGCATGATCGAGCTTTTAAATGCATCCTATGTATGGTTTTTGCTTTAAACCATCCAAAAATCAGCCTCAATGTATGATATGTGTTATCGTCATGTTTTAGCGCTCAATCTGTCATTTTTCCGTTTCAAGATTGCTGTAAACCTGGCTGTATTCCATTCCATTCTCCCGACTGTGCAAGCACACTCTTAAGCCTTTAAATCCGACAAACTCATATACAAGGTATGTGATTGATTTTCGTGCTCTGGCACACATGGGTCTGCACAAATGCAAGTGGTTAAGTTTTGAGTTTTTTCAATCTTGAGTTTAAATGACTGAGTCAAGCACCTTTTGGTGTGAATGCATAATTTAGTCCCTGTTTGGATATAAGTTGAACAAAGTATCAATTGGAACAAAGTAGGTTGCCTTGCACTTTCCATTGGTGGAACCTTTTGACAATGCAGATGGGAGGATGCTAAAGGTTTCTAGTTCCTTCCAGTAAGGGGGCAGGGGAAGAAATACCCTAAAGATGAGAATGCGACGATAGAAACTTTGCCCTATCACAGTCAGCATCATATTCTGTGTATTCAACTCATGGGTCTTCTTGTTACTAACTGCTTTTAACTGACCGTCTTTTGTGACTCAAAATTGAGATATTGACTGTTGCTTGATTCCTTGAACCAGCCAACATTTTTGACATGAAGAAAATTGGAGTTTTGACACCAACATTGGAGGAATGGTGCAGCTCTATTGCTTGATCTGTTTCCCATTAAAGTCTCAGCAACCTCATGGATCTGTTACAGTATTGCTGACAGCCAGATGGCAAGTTACAATGCTTCCTTCACGAGCTTGCTGTTATATGTTATTTACACCCTGTCCTCTGTGCCTGTTAAATGCATGTTGAACTGAGTCGTAGCTCTGTAATATGAGCCGTTTCTAGAAGTAATCTGTTGTACTTTGACAAGTGGAAATGCTTTGGCATGCTTTAAAGCACTGTCCTATTGGTTTCAAATTATTAACTTAAATAGGCAAGAGAGAATTTGTAGCATTCATATAGAAGATCAGTTCCTCCAACTGTTGGTGAGGCCCTTTATGTTGAAGTCGAACTCTTGTGCCTAAATGCTTTTTGGTGGCAGCTGCATTGTTGATCAGCTTGGATATGCCACTCACCCCATGTCAAAAAGTCGCTAGCGGTAGCTCTTTTCATGCATCTGTTCCTTCGATGTGAACCACCAAGTTGTTGTTTTGGGATCCCAGGAAATCAACGTTGGCCGACGATTCCCAAGGTAGGTAGACCCGACACATCACATCTTAGATTGCCTTTGCCCTTATAGCATCTTGCAAAAGGACCAGGACAAAATGGAAAACCATACCATATTAACATTCCAAATTCCAAATGCTAAAATAGTATTCATTGGCAAGCGTATTAACTGTGATTTGGATGATCTTCGCTGATCCTTTTTTGGGAGGTGGATATTGGAATTAGCGATTGTGGTGTACATCTTAAGCAACGAAACAAAAATCCGGGGAAAGACAAGGTTTTTATATCCTTAGCGGAAGGGGTGCACATGTAAATAGATGGACGGTGTAGGTTTCTCTACTCTCTTCGAGAAGCTTGCACCGGCCGCTTCTTCTCTCTCTGGGTTTTGACGGAGTCCAGGCTGCCCTGTCAACGTTCGCCAAACGCGCAGTTTGAATTCCCAGAGTGGGGCCCTGCTCATGCAATCTGCACCGTTGACATGTTGCTGCACTTTCAGATGAAGTTACGCGCAAATGGCTTATTAATCCAGAAAATAAGAAAAGAAATTTTCACATTAAATGTTTTAAGATGGTTGTGGTGAAATACTTTGTTCCGCACTTAAAAGAATATATATA
>JAYJMB010075253.1:0-23070 GCA_036873735.1 Pouteria campechiana
CATTCAAATTTGTGGAGAAAAAAGGGTTTAGATAATTTTGTAAAGTTGTGCAACCACTCATTAAGAATATTTCAAGAATTATTATTGTTAAAGAAGTTTATAAAATATACAAGTTGGAGAAGGCTAAATTGCAAAAGTTATTTTGGGAAAACATTTAACAAGTAAGGTTGACAATAGATGTATGGACTTCAAATCAGAATATTGGGCATTTATATTTGACTACTCATTTTGTGGACTCTACTTGGAAGCTACATAAGCATATAATCAATTTTTATGTTTTTCCTTCACCACGCACTAGCGAAGCCACCTCTTCTGCAATTGAATCTTGTTTGGATGCTTAGAAAATCAAACAAGTTTGTACTATTACAGTTGACAATGCATCATCTAATGATGTTACATTAAATATTTTGTAAACAAATTTAAGAATGAATGATGGTTTGCTTGGAGATAGTGATTCTCTACATGTTTGTTGTGTAACATACATTTTAAACTTGGTCGTGAAAGAGGGAACAAATGAAATTAAGGATTTTATAGCTCGTATCTATAATAGTGTAAAGTGGGTAAAGAGTTCTCATAGTAGAGAACAAGCATTTGAAAGATCATATGAAATGGTTAAAATTTCAATCAAATTATTTTTATGCTTAGATGTGTCAATACATTGGAATTCGACATACCTTATGTTGAAGCATGCTTTACCATTTGAGAAGGCTTTCAAGCGTCTTGCATCTGATAGTGATGCCTTTAGAAGTACCAATCCTCCTCTTGAAGATGATTAGAATTATGCTAGAGTACTTTATGACTTCTTGGGCATATTTTTTGAAACTATTGAAGTGTTGTCGGGTACCAAGTATGTCACTGCATCCCTTCAGTTTTGGTATGTTGACAAGATCCAAGACACATTACATTCATTCTCAGCCTTGCAAATTGACCCTCTCCTTCTTCATATGTGCAAAAGATGAAGGAGAAGCTTCGTAAGTTTTGGGCTTCTGTTGATAAGTTTAGTATCTATTTGCTTATTGCTTTTGTCTTGGATCCACAGTACAAGCTAGATTATTTACATTGATGCCTTAAAAAAGTTCTCCCAGTTGATAATGCTTCTACAATAGCAAAGAAGGTGTATGATAAAATGGTTGCATTATATACAATTTATCAAGTTGAGCCAACCTTGATTATGCCCAACGGTGCACCATCCACTTGATCTGCACTGTCCATAAACTCCGCAACACCTCAAAACATCTAGATCTATTAACCAGGATCATTGATCACACCAAATCACCATTGATTTGCATATACCCATCAAATTTATATTACTAAAGCATAATTTGCCCAATCTAACCTTACCATTGTGTTCACAACACCCAAAAATATAAAAATTAATACCTGGAACACTCAAATCAGACTTTGGGATCACCCAAAATGGGCTGCATGTGTATTACTTCAACGTACAACTCAATGCACTGAATTTGGTGCATCATCTTCCTCCCTTATGGCTGCCCTAGCTACCAACCCCCTGTTGGTGTGGTTTCCATGTTGTGTCACTGGCCGCTGACTATCCGTCGACTGATCTTCGCTGATCATATCCTCATTGCCAACATTCCGACATCGGCTATGCGTTTGTCACACCAGATCATGACCTGGTCACTGGAAAGAAGGGAGAAACATTGTTGCCACCCTTCTTCCTCTCTGTTGATGAAGCAACCTCTGTTCGCTTTCATCAATTCTGGTAGAAAACCCTCTACCACAGCTCGTCTTTAAGGCCACAGGCCCCTCTGTTCACTGCCATCTTCTCTGGTAGGCAAAACCCATCTACAACTGACAGAAAATATCCATTAGATCTATAGGTCAGGAAAATCCATCTGTGACGGACCAACCGACCAGAGCCTCCTTCTTCCTCATTGCCGACACAACAGAAACCCATTGCTATGAGATCCTCTATCTGCGGTCGGCACTGGTGCCGACCATCAATCCTGGTAGAAAACTTGCTATTGTTGATGCTTTACCCCTGATCTAGCAAAACAATTGTTCAGCATCGATGCTGCTGTTCTATTTCTATGCCGCACGATGTCGTTGATTGCTGCCTCAACGGAAAACCCATCTTTGATCGACCGAGATCAACTAGCACCTCTTTTCTTCTTCGCTGCCACAATCTCACGTTGTCTGGATGTTGTCGTCGACTCTGTTCATCGCGCCACTACCCGCCAGACGCATGCATCAGCCTATCGCTGACCAACCCTCTTTTTGCTCTGGCAAAAAGAAAATCATCTAATGTCCACTGCCTCTAACTGGCGCACCACCATGATCAGCGCAAAATCCGCAACAAATGCATGATCTGGCCCATCCAGATCCACAGATCCCGCTGGATCTACATGTAGCCTTCCTACCCTTTTTTCTTTCTTTTTTTCCTTCATCTTGCCTCTTTCTTCATCAACCGTCATGATCTTCCCATTCTTCATTTGTTCTCAATCACCGAATTTCGATGCTATGAAATCCCACAAATTAAAGCTTTGATACCACTTGTTGAAAAATATGATTGAAAAAACACAAGCAATCATAATCAATCGTATAGAGAACACAAGATTTACCTAAAAAATCATTCAACCTAGAAGGAAAAAATCACAGGAGAGAGAATCAATCCACTATGAAATATAAGTTATAAAGATACACTCAAAAAGTATCACGCACATCTAATGGAATGCCTCATATACATTTTCAATCAATATACTCTGATAACCTCTTCTTTCACTCCTCTTTGGGAAAAAAGCTTAGAATTTACATGATGATTCCCTCCATCATAAACTTAGAATTCTTTTCCCTAAATCTCCAATATATAACTTCCGTAATTGACTTTTCTACATGGACTCTCTAAGCCCATCTCACATACGTAGATCCATTAGACTTTGCAAAAGACAAAACACAAAAACCTAACAATTTTTGCTCTCTAAGATATTTAGTAGGGTCCCAAAAACCAAAAGATCTTGAGCTGGAGCTTCAACAAAAGTAGGAAGATGAAGATGAAGAAAGAATAGAAATTTAAGGAGGGAGAGGTAAGATAGAGAAGACTTGCGTTGAATTGAAAAAGGGCTTTATTTCTCTTGGAAATAAATGAGGCCAAGTCATTTTCATTTTAGCTTTTCACTTTTACAGTTTTACTATGGTCACAACGCCCAATATCTTCATCTCTATATAGCCTGTTATTGTTATTAGGATGATATGTGTATGTATTCTGCAAAATATAAACTAAGTACAATAAAATTTTTCAAAACCCAACTTATATAATAATATCAAAAAGTCCTAATTAAGCATTATCTTATTATGTGGAGAAATTTTATGGAGTCTTGGATATGTGATTGGATGCAAGGAAGTCAATTGGAAGTTAAAACATTGGTTTATAAGGCTAAAATTATTCCATGGAAGAAAAAAAGGCACCTCTAATCAACTTTATTTATGCAATTATGCTCTTAGTAGATGCCCTATAGAAATATGCATTTTTTTTTCGCTCTACACTTTAAGAACCCGAATCTAACCTAAACCTGACCTATTAAATGTGGGTTAGGGATGAAGTTTTAAAAATAGAGTTGGGTTAAGATTAGAGTTGAAATTGTATAGGTTGATGACTTGAGTCGCACCCCTATATGAAACAAAACAAAACGTGTAAACCAGCCAATACCCTGCATTAAATAAATCATCCAACATTTTTATAAATCAAAGGCATCCTTAATGACTATGTGGCACCAGTTTCATAATAAGTATGTATAAAATCTTTTTAGCTTTTCTTGCTTTTATAACTAAAAGAAATTTAATTCAACCACCAGTTTTATCATCATTAATTTAGTTAGAAATTAAAAAATTATTCAAATTAAAGACTTATATGTAACCAAAGGTTGAAATCATTTAAAAGTGAATGGATGCTTGCTAAAAAGTATATCTATAATTGGTTGATGTACCTACAAGCTTTAATCAAACATTTTTACTTTCAAAATATTTTTTCGTTATAATTCTATGAAACTCGAATGGTATTTTAATGCTTTAGTAAATGTATCAAAGTAATTTTTATCTTTCACATAAAATTTCATATTTCGTATATTTTAGATAGTATGACCCAACAAAAGTATCCAATTAAGATAATTTTCAATATTTTAATTAAAATGATAGTGATAAATGTGATAGTTGGAGATGTCCCCTTAATTATTGAACAATAAAAAAAACAAATTGTCATCTCTAATTCTAACATTGAGGTTATTTGATTAGCTGATGCTACTTGTAATGGCTTTTGAAGGATATAGGATTAATACATTTGGGTGCCACTTTTTTTCCGCATTTTGATAATGAAAGTATCAATTATATTGCTTATAGAGATATTTTTTATGAGCTTACAAAGACGTAAAGGTTAATTATCATTTTGTGTGTCAGAATATGACACGTGGGACAATATGTTTTTGTGCTAATCTTCTTTTATTAGTTGGCAGATTTTTTTCTAGCTGGCTCTATTCTTGCTTTCATTAACAAACTCAAGCTGGTATCTGTCTTTTTCAACTTGAGTTTGAAGGGAAATTAAGATAGAAATCCTGAAAGCCCATGTTTTTAAGTCATGTGTAGATTGAGTGCTATGATAAATGTTTCTGGTAGGAGTCTGCTCACTTCAACAGTCCCCATGGCTAGATGATGTGGACTGAAAGACATTTTGATGTGGGCTGAAAGACATTGTTGTTGAACGGCTCTTCCAAAACAAAAAGGAAGGCTCAGGAACTCGGTAAGGTTGGGACAATACCAGGTGCGTTTAGGCACTATTAGCATGATGAAAAGCGTACCGTAGACAAAATAAAATTGCATAATAATTAAAGTACAGTTGAATATGTATTTAAAAAATAGAAGAATAATTAAAAAAATAATGATAAATTAATAAAAACTAAGCAAATAAGGATAAATGATTAAAAATATAGAAATAATAAAAAAAAATGAATATAGGTGTATTAGGTACTATTAAAATATGTAATGTAATAGAAAGTGTGTAATGGGGACTACACACCCTACCACAGATTTACAATAAATCCGAACTCCTCTGTATTTTTTTTAATTTTACTTTTGGATCATTATTTTTACTTTTTATTATCCGAACATCCCTAGGTACATTGGAAATCACCATGCAAAGGACATTTTTGTTGTTTGGCATCCTTGACTGAGCCGGTGAGGGAATATTGAGAGGGGAGGACAAACAAGTGCTCATTTTCTACGGAGAATTCTATGGCTACAAGTGCGAATTGCCTCTTGAGTCTTGACAGTGATCTGCACCGACTCTCATATTCAAGCCTGACAGCCGCTTCCAAGCGCGTACGTTCTCTGGTGAGCAAAACGTCCAGCTATTCCACGCGGATTCAAGCTACCGTCACTTAAATACATAGTGGCGCCGCCAATCAATCCATCAGGCGAATTCCAGCTATGAAGTGTGAACGATGAGGACTTGAGGCGCAAAACGTCAACGTCCCTTTAAGTCCACATAGCCATTACACGCGGAAGAAATTACTGAAAGTGGGCATTCGAGTCCATTATTCAAAAACAGAAGCCACACAAAAACAAAAGGATGAGGAAGCATGAAGATTGTCTTGTCTTTTCAAGAGATCCAAATGAGACCCAAATGAATAGACTTAAAGGGGGGTAAAACTCCACCTAATTCTTAACTTACTTTTCTTTAACTTATTTTTAAAACCCAACCCAATCTTAAATCAACCTTAAAAAAATTGAGATGGTTTTTGGTTAAATTTAGGTTGATAAATGAGGTTAAAAAACTAAGTTGACAAAAGAAAAGATATATAAATATACATACGCTACATCAAAAATGGGACAAATGCAGCTATTTTTAATTGGCTGCATTTGAAGAGGGCAAGATGTAGCCAACTGAGGGTTGGTTATGTTTAGCCATGACTAGATGTAGTCATTTTCTAATTGGCTGCATTTGAAAGAAGGCAAATGCAATCATTTTAAGTTGGCTGCATCTATATCCCCACAAATGTAGTTAACTAAAGATTGGTTGCGTCTGGCCTAAACCAGATGCAGCCATTTTTCAATTGGCTGTATATGGTCTGAGAAAAATATTAAATCAAAATAAAATATAAAAATAACAAACATAAGATATTTTATTTATTTTAAATCATTTTAATATGTTAAATATTTATTATTGCAATCATTTTGAGATCTATAAGCAACATTATATTATATATAAATTAATATTTTAAAAATATATTATTAGATGAACATAAAATAAGTTTTTAATGATATAAAAAGAAATGTATGTATATATATATATTAATATTCTTAATAAATCATTTAATATTAATATTTAAATCTTATAAGTCTTAATACATTATTTATATAGATATTTTAAAAAAGGGGCCAGATGCAGCCATTTTGCTCCTCGAATGCAACTATTTTCAAAATGACTGCATCCGCACCCGTTTAAGAAATTTCTACATAAAAATATAAATTAAAAAATAACCCAAAGGCATGTGTTTTATGTATTTTAAATTATAATAATTTATTAAATATTTATTATCAAAATCATTTTGAGATCAATAAACTCAATTATATTATATATAATTTAATATGTTAAAGTATGTATTATTATTTAAATACAAAATATATTTTTAATGATATAAAAAGAATTATAAAATAATATTTATATTAAGTTATTAAATCATAATATTTTAACTATATATGGCTTAATAGATTGTTTATAAAGATAAATGCAACCATTTTAAAAATGGCTACATTTGACCCATTTTTAAAAATTTCTATATAAAAATATAAATTAAAAAATAACTTAAAGGCATGTGTTTTATATATTTTAAATTATAGTAATTTATTAAATATTTATTGTTGAAACCATTTTGAGATTGATAAGCCCAATTACATTATATATAATTTAATATATTAAAGTATATATTATTATTAAACATAAAATAAGTTTTACAGTGATATAAAAAGAATACTATAACAATATTTATAATAAATCATTAAATGTTAATATTTTCATCTTATATTGCTTAATAATTTTTTTCTCAATTGTATTTTTATTTTATTTTAAATGTCATTCATTTTATTATTAACATTTCTTTTCTCCATTTCTCATTTTATTTTTATTAAAAAAAATTTCTCTTCCAAATCGCTCACATATGCATGTTTTATACCCTTTTGAGATGGTTTAATATATTTACTAATTCTATAATTTATCCTTAACTATAACTAAATGGGGATATGATTAATAATGTAGACAATTCATATATAGATTTTAATGGCACCAAGTTAAAATCTTAGAACATTAATTTCAAGTTATCCTAAAAAAAAAAAGCAACACTATACCTATATTAATCTAATTACTTTATGATAGTGTTGTGGGATATAATTTATTTTATATGATCAAATAAGTAATTTTAAATTTTTATAATAATATTATATGTTTCATAAATTAGATGTGACTTACAAATATGATATCGATCCATGTGATGATATCATAATTCTAATGATAAAAAAGCATATCTAATATTTTATTTATTTTAAATCATCTTAATATGTCAAATATTTATTGTTCAAATTGTAATGAAATTGATAAACCTAATTATATTATATATAATTTTATATATTAAAGCATATATTATTATATACATAAAATATATTTTTTAATGATATAAAAGGAATTGTATAATAATATTCATATTAAATTATTAAATTATAAGATTTTAACCATATATAGCTTAATACATTGTTATATAGATATTTAAAAAAAAAGGTCAGATGCAGCCATTTCTGAGGGGGGCTAGATGCAGTTATTCTTAAAATGGTTGTATCTGGTCCCATTGAAAATAATTTTCAATCAAACAGAAAATATAAAAATGATGAAAATGGTGTGTTTAATGTATTTTAAATTATATTACTATGTTAAATATTTATTATTAAAATTATTTTGAGATCAATAAACAATATTACATTATATATAATTTAACATATTAACGTATATATTATTATTTAAATATAAAATATATTTTTTAATGATATAAGAAGAATTGTATAATAAATTTTTAACCCTATATGGCTTAATAAATTTTTTATATCAACATTTAAAAAAAATGGCCAAATATAGCCATTTTGAAAACGGCTTTATTTGGTCTCCCTCAAATGCGACCACTTTCGGTTGGCTACATCTGAGGGGGGGCCACTGCATTTGGTTCCATTTAAAAAATTATTAAATCAAAATAAAAATGTAAAAATGATGAAAGTGGTGTGTTTTATGTATTTTAAAATATATTAATTTATTAAATATTTATCATTGAAATCATTTTCAGATCACTAAGCCGAATTAATTCTTCCCCATTAAGCCTAATTGTTTTATACATATTTGGTGTATGGTAATTAATTTGTTATTCATCATTAATAATATAATTAATTCATATTTAATAATTTTGTTTTCACTCATACGATAGTCAACTTACCTCTGGCTGGCTTAAGCATAACTAAAAGTCGTATAAAAGAAAAGCTAAAAAATAAAAAAATTAAACCATCCACATTAATTAAAAAAAACTACAAAATTTAAGGAGAGACGGTGGAGCCACGGCGCCACGGGTCTTGCGGACTGCCTTGCCTTTGAATAACACCAAATGCCCATATTTAAAAAAAAAAAAAAAAAGCCCCGCGCCTTCCCGCCCACGCTCCATTCGCAAACCCGTCTCCCTAGCACTTTCCCGCTCGTCTCTCTCCCGCCTACGACTACCGATTGCCATCGTCGGCCACTACCTCCCTGCTCCTGCTCCCGCTGCCGATGACCGACTGCCATCGCTGCTTGCCTGCTCCAGAGGAGAGAGCCTCTTGCCCTTCTTCTTCTCCGGACGGCCATTGTTGTTGACTGGTGAAGGTGAGCAGACACGTAGGAGGGAAGACAACTTTCCGGATATTTTCATCGCATTCCTGGTTTTGTGAGAAGCTCTTGGATTTCATCACAATTCTCTTCTTGCGGTAAGCTCACCTCAATCTCGACTATACTTTCCTGCTTCAGCTTGCGAGCCCTAGAAATTAAGGAGTTTCAGCTTTAATTTCTAAAATTAGGGCCTGATCGAGAATTTCTCAGTCGCTGCGGGTTTCGTTGCAAGGGATCTTTGGTGGAGGATTGTGTCTCTGAGCACAATTTGTTTGATTTTGGTGAAATGATTTTTGCTTTGGTTTCTTTTCTTTAAATTTGAGGCCTTTGCACTATATGATTGGGTTCGTTTCCTTTGAGTTAATATTAAAGCGGTGTTGGGCGATCGGATGTGCGATTTTGCTGCAATGATTGGGAAGGCTGGAGGCGATAGTGCTGAAATGGTATTTGATCATTGAGATGTGTCTGTTCAGGTATTATACCGAGAAGATTTTTTGAAGGCTTGAGCCGCCGATTGTCTTTTTCTAGCAATTCTACTGTAATTTTAGACTGTCCAAAATCAGAGCTTGTTTCCTGCTTTTAGCTTTTGTCGTTGTTTTTCCGAAGTTTGGTGCTCACCATTCTATAATTAGATGGAAGGTATCTGTAGTTAAGTTGGCACCAAATGAAGAATCTTGTGTTTTGAGCTATCGATGTGAGAGTTAATACCCACTGATTAGAAAATCTGGGCAAACTTGCCCCAACTTAAGTAATAGCCTTTCTAGTTAATTAATCATGGTGTTATTTTTGTAGCATGGATTGGTTCATTTATAGTTGTCATTAAGAGTTGTGGTAGTTTTTAAATCCATTTTTTTAAATTTTCATTTATTGATGTTCGGACGTCTCTCTTTTTTCTCTCCCATCTCTCTCTTATGGTTGCCTCTCATTCTTTCCATTTTTTCTTACCATCCATGTAGTGCATTTTTTTTATTTTTTAGATGGCTTAAGACTTGGTCAATCGGCATCCACGCATCCAAGCAGAGCTTATTAGAAAATCTGGATGTGTCTTCTCTTCCCAGTGAGATGAGATCATATTCAAGAGCACGATCATGGCGCTACGGTACAGGTACGATTGTTTAGATTTTGAATTGAGGAATCATGTTGAAGCACACATTTTACAATAGCCAGTGTTTGAAGCTTGAAATCCAAAAGCTTATTTGTTAAGGGGAATCAAAAGTTTCTCATAGCCACATACACGTGTGTGTAGCAGGCTAATAAAGCTTGTGATATCTGCCAAATAATGTATCAAGTTAGTTGCTTTAAAGTGAAGATAAAATGGTCTGCATTTCTGACAGAACTATTATTCTATTATCCAGTGCAAGTGAGTTTAGTGTTGTTCGATTGTTTCAGGTATTGGTAGAGTTTCTGCCTTTATCCATCCTTTCTACTTTAAAGAATACAAACTGTACTCTTAAACTCAGGAAAAAAGAGCACACACTTGTATGGCAAGATTTTGTTTTCAGACTGGTACATCCTTCTGAATTTTGGTCTATCTCATTTGATTCTGTTGGTTATCCAAAATTTTGCTAGTGGCAATTCCCTTAAAAGGGTATTATGTTTCTCTAACTTTTTATCAGCAATATGAAATGAGTTGCGATGTTTTGTTTACACATAAACTAACTAGTATGTATGAACCAAATATTTGTAGGCAAGCGTCGAGGATTCATTGCAGATTATGGGGTGCCACTGATGGTACTTGTTTATACTGCATTATCTTACATACCTGTTAATGATGCCCCGCATGGAATTTCAAGGAGGCTTTTTAGTCCAAATCCATGGTCTCCCGGAGCTTACTCAAATTGTACAGTCATCAAGGTAATTCCAGGACACTTTAATATGAGAGCATTTTTCAACTTCCTTCCCCTTAAATTTATTTTTCAGTACAAAACCACCCAATGAAGACTTTCAGAATGTGTTTTAGCTGCCTCAGAGAAACACATTATCCAATTGGTCTATGAAATTAGGTAGATTCCCTTTTCATGACATAACAGTGGCTTCCTTTGTGTTTATTTAAATAATGCAGCGTGACTATATTTTCAAACTTGAATGAACGTCCATGGCTTCTCATTGGGCAGGATATGATGAATGTTCCACTGTTATATATTGTTGGTGTATTTATACCAGCTATGATGATTGCTGTTCTGTATTACTTTGATCACAGTGTCGCATCACAGGTTGCTCAGCAGAAGGAATTCAATTTGAAGAAACCCCCTTCCATAAAGAAAAAATACCTACAGTAAGGTAAAATGTGACCACGTGAAATCTGAAAATGGCAAGCACCATAAATCTGGTAAAATGTGACTAAATGTTCATTTTAGTGGGTCCTAGTTTCACTCACAACTGGTTGCATACGGTGCAAATGCTGGAAAATCTAGCTAGTGGGTAGCACTAGGCCTCAAGGTGGTGGAATTTAGCTACTGCATGTTTGCTTTACTTTAAGGAAATCATCTACGGCTACAGAAAGCAACCATAGTTCAAACCTCAAGTTTTTTGCAGTGTCTTTGTTGATTGGCCATTGTTAATTTAAACCATAGTGAACCATTGTTGATTTAGCTCACTTATTTTGGTCTTACAACTGGCACAATGCCACAAAATTTTCTTTAATGCAACAAATTTCAGCAACTTTTTCAGGATGTAATCTATAAGGTAGATCCAAGGAAATTTTCTTTGAGCATAAATATAGGCAAAATTGAGTTAGTAACTTCTACATTGTTGAAATATGTGTCATTGTTAGTTTTTAAAGGGATAATGATTATAGGTACATTTTTATGCATCCACTTGTATGCTACCAAATATATATTTTTCAGCAATTTCAACATGGCTTAAAGGATATTCATCACAATTTTGGAATTGATGGCGCATAATTTTGATTACCCATTCACTAAATTCTAATTTTCTTATACTTACTTTTGTGCTACATTTATAACGCATGTTATTTTATCTTATGAATAGGAATGCCTAATAACTAGGGAAGTTGGGAGACTTGAGTAGCTATAAAAAGATAATAGATTGGTCTTAACTTGAATTGGATACTATTTTCCTTTTGTAATTCATATTGAGAGGCCTCGAATTGTGAGTGACCCTCATTATTATGTTTATCCTTATATATAATTTTGGTACATGTCGAACAACTGTTTACTATATTTGTTTAATTATCATCTGGTATGCCTAATTATTTATTTGCACTTCATATTGGTTATTGGTGTTTATTCAATTATTATAGCATGAATGTGTATCATAATTGCACAATTATTACAGTAGGAACATGTAACCATAATTGCATAATTATTATAGCAAGAATAGGTAGCATAATTGCAATTATCAAATATGAAAAAAATTATTTAATTATATCAAAAGCAAAAGTTCAATAACTTGCAACATTTAGGTAGATGCAGCGAAATGAATAGTTGCTGCATTTTAGGCAAATGTAAGAAATTGCGCAGTTGCTGCATTTAGGTAGATGCAGCAAAACACATAGTTACTGCATTTGGGCAAATACAATAATTTGAGCAGTTGTTGCATTTAGGTAAATGTAGCGAAATGAACAGTTATTGCATTTAGGCAAATGCAACGATTTTCACAATTACTGTATTTAGATAAATGCAGTGAAATTAATAGTTATTGCATTTAGGCAAATACAATAATTTTAGCAATTGCTGTGTTCATGCAAATGCAGCGAAATGAACAACTAGCTATATTTAGGCAGATGCAGTGAAATGAGTACTTGTTACATTTATTTAGATGCAACAAATTGAGAAGTGGTCGCATTTGTCCATATGCGACGCAACAGATGCAACCAACTGACAATAAATTCTTTTGGTTGCATCTGCCTTAATGCAACTAAAAAAGAACCTAATGCAATGATTATGTTGGTTGCATCTCCATTTTTAGTGTAGTGATTTCCATTGATAAATGACATAATAACGTACATCTAGATTACCTAATCAAAACTTGATTTGATATTAATTAAATGAAATATGGAGTAAAGCAGTAAAATATGAGTCAAATGTATAACAAGATAAAAAAAAACATAAATCAACTTGCAAACTTAGAAAGCAATCTAAATAGAAATAGAAAAATGTAAAAATGTCATTAATATAAATTTATTCTCAAATAAGTTTACTTGACTAAACACAACTCTACTAAATTAGGATTCAAATCAAACAAATTTTAGATCAAGTATAACACACCTAACTAATTTTAGATTAAACAAGTTTGAATCAAGTCTCCTCCAAGTTCACAATCAAACAAATACAAATAAATTCAAATCAAGTTTTACAAATGTAATTTGAATTGAAGGCTTAAGCTTTAATTATAAAATTAAAATTAAAAATGTATAAGTCTCCATGCTCAAACTTTATTGCATTACTTCCATTAACCTCCACCTAAAATAAATAAAATTTATGTTGAAAGTAATCATTAACAAAATATGAACAATAAAAAGTAATATATTCTAATTACCTCAAGTTTCATGTTATATAGATGAAGTAATGTCAACACCACTAGTTTCAACTCTTTTCGTAAAAATTATAAATAACAAATACAAGTTTACTATCACAGGCTTCAACTTAAAAAATAAATATTAGAATAATTAACAGATATGAAATTACTTAGATCAACTAGTTCAACTTCAATTATATCTTCTTTTGTATCATCTAACTGCTATGATGAACATAGCTAATCTTGAGTATAAATCAAATATTCCACAACATTAAATACCTAAGAACTTTGATGTGAGTCAAAAACATGACCTCGTGTACTAATTACAGACTTTGGAGTAACATTAAATACAAGAATAGCTAGGATATATCAAGCCATATGAAACAAAGTTTGATATTTCTAATTAGAACATCATACCAAAATATCAAAAGGCTATAAACAATAATCATCACTATCATCATCCTCTTATGCAACATCTTCTAAATATTGATCTAATTCAGAATTCATCTTTGTACTAACCACATTCCTTAAAAATAAAAAATTATGCAGCATCTTTCCCATGATCAAAGTCAACAACTTTGACTTATTTTGTTACTTGTATTCACTCATTAGGAGCAAATTTATCTCAGTAAATTCTAGACACCCTCTATATTTTCTCCTTTACTTTTTGAAGTATTTTATTAAGTTTTTCATTATTATATATCTAAGATTAACAAAACTGAATATATGCAAACTTGTATAGTAGATCCAAAATAACTACAATAATCAATAATATATTTATCTTATCAATATTCCTATAATATTTGTCAAAATTTTCTTTCATTCTTTTACTCATATCATAAAGAAAGGGATTTTTAGATTTCAACAAAACTAATAGCAATATTTTGGTTTTATAAACTTCAATGAAATAAATGTTGAAAGTAACATATAAAAACCTTGATAAATTATTTGTGAGATCATAAAATTATTTCAAAATTGTGCACAAATGTCTACCCTCGACAAAGTTTGTCTTCACTTTCCAAATGGTAAAATACTCTTTCAAATTTCAAAGCACTTTTCAACATGAGATGTGTCTTGTTCCTTCTTGTAGGTGCATCCAAAACTAATGATCTTTTATTTTTAATATACACTATAACAATACATTCATTAAACAATCTTTATTTTATAGGAAAGCATCTAATAAACCTTATAGCATTTTGAATCCAAGTAATTAAATCATTTATTGCTTTAATCCTATATTTTACAATCAAATTTATAATATGTGTAACATATTTAATGTAAAAAAAATTATCATCAAATAACAAAGCATTCCTCATTTCAAGCTTCATTTTCAAAAGGCTTATAACAATATCATTTGCACTAATATTGTTAATTATCATAGTACAAATGCTATTTAATTCTCGATCGCTTAAACATTGAACTATTATAGTTTCAATAGTTCACTGGCATGTGTAATAAGGAAGAGAGAAAATTTAATTCTATTTTTGTTTAACTTCCAACTTGAGTCAATAAAATGTGTAGTAAGATAAAGATATCTAATACTTTGAATTGAAATCCCCATATTTGTAGTGGGGTAAATAGATTGAACTTTTGCTTTAAACAAGTTTTTCAATTTTCTTGTTTCTATTTGAAACACCTTCAAACAATCTTGAGTAATTGTTTATTGAGTTACAATGTTCAATTGCAGTTGAACAAATAATTCTTTAAAACCATCATGCTCAATAAAATTAAAAGGCAATTCATCTATAATAATCATCTTTGTAAGAACATTTCTTGCAAATACTTGATCAAACTTTCAATTAGAAATCACAACACCTTCACCTTCTTGAGTAGAAAATTGCAATAGTTGTTGCTTCATCCCATTGCCTTTAAAATAATTTTCTGCATGTATCTTAAGTATACTTGTGTCTAATTTACTTTCATATTTATACTGTATCTTGCATTTCTACATATATAATATTTTGCCTTTACAACTCTAAGTGGAAGAATTTTATTAAAATACTTTTACATACTAGAAGATGACTTATAAATCCTTTTCCATGAGGTAGAAGTAGCCTTAGATGTAGACATTGGTGTATTACTATCTACTTCAATAATATCCCCTTGCTCTATACTAAATGCAAATATAAATTTCAACATTAATGTCTAAGAAGTTAAAAGTAAATAATAATAATAATAATAATAATAATAATAACAACAACAATAACAACAATAATGAATTCAACCATTTTTTATATGTTCTACTGTTTTAGTTATAGACAATGTTTTGACATGATCCACACAGTTTTAATAATACTCACACATTTAACAAATGTTCAAAAACTATAATTCCACATATATATTAAAGTTGAATAAATTTTAATAACAGTCAATTAAAGCTAGATAAAAGGAAAAATATATCTATTAATGAGGCAAATCTACAAACACTTTGCCTTATACTTGCTGCTTGATTGAAGAAGATGGAGATGACTTTGCACTTTGTGGAGAAGGAGAAGATGAACTAATGGAGGCAAAGGAGGTGGAGAAGATGGGCTGAAAGAGGTAAAAGAGATAGAGAAGATGTATTGACGAAGGCAAAGAAGGTAGAGTAGATGGTAGATACACTTTGCAAAAGAGGCAGAAAAGATGAACTAACGAAGGTAAGAAGGTGTAGAAGATGAACTAATCGAGGTAATAAAGGCGGATAAGATGAACTGGTGGAGGCAAAGTAGGCAAAGAAGATGATAGATGCACTTTGCAAAGGAGGAGGAGAGTCACAGCCTCTAAGGTGATTCAGATGACATTGATGATGGTGTCTCACTCTCTCTCTCTCTCTCAGGCAAGATGGCAGAGAGACGGCATCCGTCTCTGGTCATAGATCCAGGGCATTATTTTGAAACTTTTTGTTGTAGTAGAACTCTATTTCAAAGCTTCTTTCTATTGAAGGATTAGACGACACTAACAGAGTAGAACACACTAGCCGTATCATGCTATTCCAAAAAATAAATCACTTACATGTTTTTATACATCACTATCCATGATTAAAAAAATAAATCTTTTTTTCTTTTTAAAAATTACTCTAAAAATATATCAATTCATTCATTATAGGTAGGCCACAATATTCCTATTGAATGGTTCCAATTTTGTGTAATAGTTTTTACATATTCAAATTATACACAATTAATATTTTTAAGATTACTTGTGCTCACATATATAAGTATTCATTGTCTTCTAACTAATTAATTATAAATTATCATACGTGAAAATTTTAAATAATTTTATTTATCTATGAAATAGGACAAAATTGATTGTCCAAATTATTTATTTTATTTATATATAAAAGAATTACTGCATTATGCATATTATCATTTATGTTAGATAGATGGACCCTATTTATTAAATATAAAGATATTTTCATTGAGTTTAATCATTAATGACTCATAGCCCAAATTTTTTTAAGTATATATTTAGACTGATTCATTCATAAATAAGCTCAATTACAAAGAAAAATTATTAAAATTTGTGTGCATGTGATTTATTCATATGCAAAAATCAAGTACGTGTAAATTAAGTATATGTGAATTGAGATGAAAAAAGTCACTATAAAAAATCTAAGTGATTTAATTTATATTATTTATTATTCAAAAATTTGTATATATTTTATAATTAATTAAATTATCAAAAAATATTCATATTATTTAATTAAAAAAATGTGGCCCACCTACAATTAATAGATTGATTTAGTTTTTGCCATAAAAATATTGAAAGATTTTTTTTTCCATGTGGGTTGTCAATATGTATGCTATATATATGTATATATATATTTCAAAAGTGTAAAGAATGGAATGAGATAATTTAACAAGTGAATTCAGTTCTCTTAATGCCAAATTCATTCTACTTTATTAGTGCCATCTAATCCTTTTGTATAAAGAAGTTTTAAAACGGAGTTCTACTCCAACTAGGAGTTTCAAACTAATGCCTTTAATAATGTATATTAAATCCTATGAATTTAAACATTAAAATACAAAAGTGTTTGTTATCATTCGGTTCCCATAAGAGCATTCCCCTCTATTTATAAATCGAATTGGGTCATATCGGGTTGCCCAACCTTCCAACCCTATTTCAAGAAACAAAATTTTCAACTCAAACGGACTCATCTTTTGGATTAAGTTAGTTGAGCTCTGGTTTAACCCAACCCTATTTGTACCCCTAAACAAACTCCAGCCACAACGTAGAAATCAAATGACATTGCAAGGAATCTAATATTGTCGTGTCCCCCGAGGATGAAAATGTCATCTCAGATAGACAGGTGGTATTATGGATGTTACTCTGAGCTTTTCCTTGTCCTTTAAACAATTCTCATTTGAAAAAAGGGTGTACAAATAATATCTATATTTTTAAACCTTATTTCGCAGACATCAATAGCATATCAAATATACTTTCTATCAAATCCGGCGCATCCAAACACACTTTCTGTTGTTTTAAGGAAACGCAACATCCATGGCAAATCCCATCGAAGGGATCTAGCAGCGACTGATGCGAGCCCCATGTATACGAGACATTTCAGAGCGATGATAATTAATTTCAGTGGTATGGACACGATTTTTTATCGTATAGCGGGAAATGAGTGGCACAACTGGTACAAAGTCTATGTACGATGTGACTCCAGTCCAAAGCACCCCACTCCAGGAATATCATCTAAACTCGGTCTTCTTGCATGATCCCAAGTTCTGTAGTCATTAGTAAAACTGAAAGGTAGGTTTGTAATTTGTTTAGTCAATCTGAATATAAGATCCGATGTTAAGGATTAATTTGACCAAACAGTGAGACCTCGAGAAACATACCTGATCAAATCCTTTATTTTATCCAGCCTCCCAACACATTGCCAATAAATCACAACATTTGGACAGTTGGTTCCTTGGGCAGAGCGCACATGTTACAGGAGAAAGTCTCACAAACCCCCATACGGGTTGCCTAATCGTTTCCATGGATTTGATTTCATTCCATGGAAAATTCTATCTTTAAGTTGATCAGACATGTACTTTTCATAAGCCTGTTTCAGGCTCAAGTATCATTATTTTTGCCCCGTTAAGGGCCACTTCTCTAGTTTCTACAAAGTTAGTCGTCCAAAACAAAACCATAACCTTGGCAATGGGGTGCGCAGAAAAGCCCAACGTAGCGTGGGTTCGGTGTCTGAAGTACTCACAATGCACCAAAAGCGCCCACCAGAAAGGGCCTAGGCAACAGTCCATGCGTGATGCATCTGTCTCAAATGTTGTTTGGGCCTAGTGACCCACCTAAGCCTCGTAACCGATAAAATTCTTATCCCCCACTTGATTTTTCGTAAATCATGATTTGCTTAATGTGCAGTAAGAATATACTAAGAAAACCATATCCAACACAAGTCGGCTGCCAAACCTAGAGTTGGAATGACATAATTGCAGAATCTATTCTACCTCCATAACGAGTGGAGCATGCAATCCACAGCTCACTTTAATTTGATTCTTAAAAAGATAAGATTTGGAACCTAGAATGTCAAACCAAGATCACAGGTTCGAAATTGTAATCTGTGAATGGCATTTATTCAGTCAATAAATGAGAAATTGATGTGGGAATTGTTGACTAGCTAGAAAGGATTAGGACCTTGGACCCAAAAAGATTGGAAAAAGGTTAATGAAGATGATGGGGATGAAAGTTCTGACTGTTTAAGCACAATCAACTGCTATCAACTTTATAAAGTTTTTAGAGTCCAGGTTCCTAACTTCTGTGGATGACAGTGTGATATTTGATTAGTTTGTCTATCAGAAGTTGGATTGAGACAGATTAGAATGGAGGATAAGCTGACGATGGACTACCTTTTTCTGCTTAAGATGCAGCATAAAATGTAAAGCATTGCACTTTTAAGGAAAAAACCCATATCTAAACAGGAAGAGGAGAGCAGAATCCATATCACCGTGTGGGGTCTATGTAATGCGTAAGCGCCACCCAAACCAAATCCTCTAGAATTAGTTCAAAGGTTGCAAGCGTACGGGAGTTTAGAAGCTCAGATACAGCCTGGAAAACAGGCCTAGTGGACATGACATGACTTTTCGGAACCTTGGAGGGTAGGAGCCACTGAATCAGGCTGAAGTGGAACCACAGACTCTTTCAGATAGTTCATTTTTGCTGTTTCTTCACAAGGGTCAGATTCTTGTGACTCCTCTTCAAACCAAATAATTGCATCATATCTTATCCAACCAATCTAAGCCACAGATCTGTTATCAACTTTCCATGCTTTTTCTCCATACGGGTCCCCAACTTTTTATCACTTATGATTGAACATACATACATCCACACTTTCACAGACAAATATCTGCAGCAGTCCCAGTGGTGAGAATGCATGATTCCTACGGATTGGTGCATGAACCTCGCATCTCACTCTGCTTGTCAACCAATGTAGACTGTTACAAAGGACCTTTCCCCTCTTTGGTGCAAGTAGTGCAAAACAATTCAAAACAAACGAATAAAATAAAATAAATCATTGAGCTCTTTGTTCCAAGATTCCATTTAAGGGCGGTTCTCGTGCTTTTTCTTGATAGTCTGGACCAGGCATGGGAGTGGACTCCTTCCCATTGGTTTGTTTAAAGGAAATGGCAAAAGTTGTTTAAAAGGCCCTAGCAAATAAAAACTTTCTTTTATCTCCAACTCAGCAGAACCAATTCAGCATATTCCAGGATCGAACAATCTGTTGCGGTCCCACCCAAGAATTGCGTGCTTCAAATGCATTTTACCACACTTGACAGGCTAAGAGATTCAATCACGGGCAGAGGTCGGAGAGGTGCAAGAAGTCTCATATAACAAAATTCTTCCCAACTTGTGTGGAAGGACCACTGGGCAAAGCCAGTATTAACCTTTGAAGAGAGCAAGAAAGAGAATCCACAGACATTGCTTTCTGAGAGATGAACGCGAAATGATAAGGATTCTAAATATCGGCAGGACGGTGTCCCACAAGGACCACTTTTCAGTGCAGATTCCTAACATAGTTGTAGGTGTCTTTTTCGTCAAATGATCACCACTTCGCATGTGGCCAGTATTCCAAGCAACTTGTGTGAGGGTGGGGGCCGGTTCTCAGACATATACAGAACCGACATGCTTTTAAGGCAAAAACTTCTAAATTTTGTATTGATCGCATCGTGGACGGCTGCCAATCATGAATATTCAAAATCGTCAGACAGTGAAAATTGACACTGGTAAGAAGACACATCATTGCTGTGCTCGTGGGGGCCGGCTCTTTCTGCGTTCCTTGCAAGATGATTGGAATTGAATGGTTATAAGTTTTGGTAGATGTATTTGAGATAAAAAGTAGGCAAGAACTAGCAGCCCTATAAAAAGTGCAGCAATCAAAACAAGCAATAGGTGTCTTTCAAATTGAATGGACAAATGACATGATCGTTTTCCCCTTGAAAATATTATCGGCTGATTCAACCTAAGCATTCCTTATTGACGAAGAAGAAAAAAATTCCTTCCTAGATATCCCCTATGAACTGTTTTCGTGAGATTTGAGAGGTGGGAATGACATAGAAACCAAACTGTGCTAGCCTCTCTCCATTGTAGAGTAACACTAGGCCAGCTTGCCACTAGTAAAAGTATGTAGTGCTTTGGTCAGAAGTTGGGATGTTTGTGAAAAATATCAAGTGGAGCTGATATTGGTTGTTCACCCAATTCGTATCCATAGATTATGTACCAAGGGCAATTTTCTACAGACAAAAATTTCAGCCAATAACCAATTCCATCGCCAACTATTTCAAAGTGAGCGCCTACCAATTCCAAGTGAGCAAGTAGAACCCAAAAGGCAGAGAACAACATATCAGATATCTCAAATCTTAGTTCAGTTGGGAGCATTCATGGCACTTGCAAAGACATCAACACTGCCAGGGCGGTAAGTGAAAATGTTATGGATGGTTTGGTGGACCAACTACCGCGAACTCCTATGATATTTTGACCATGAAACTTCATGATATTGATTTCACCAAATGCACTGTAGAGTGAACTATCAGAAGCATATTGATCATATATTAAAATAGAAACCCATTAAATATCTTGCTTGAATAATAAATGAAAAAAATAAATATTTGTGGAGGATGTGGGTACTGGGAAGTCGTTAGACATTCTTGATTTATGGGAGTCTTGATATTTAGTAGGTTGCAAAAATGACAGGATTGCTAGGTTGCATTCTAAAAGTCAAAGTCGCTGAATAATGGGAACATCAGATTCTTGGGTGCTTGTATTTTAGAAAGAGGATTCCTTGAGAATCTTGCTTCCAAAAATAGGGTTCCTTTACTTTTTCACCTATTTTTATTAATGCAATATTTATCTATTAAAATATTTTTTATCATTATCTATAATTTTGATCATTATCTTTACTATATTTTCATCTAAAATTTTTATTTATTTTATCTTTATTCATTTTATTTTTGAATCATTCTTTCTTATCTTACTAAATAAATTTCTTTTTTCTATAATTTTATATTTTTCTTTTTCATTTTCTTTCTCACCCCTTTTCTGGATTCCTTGTCAAACGCTTAAAGCATATGGGGACAATAAAAGATTAAAAAAAATGATTAGAAGTGTAAAAGAAATATAGAGCAATGTTAACAGAATAAGTGAAAGTAAATAAAAATAAAATAAATAAACTTTTTGAGTAAAAAATAATAATAAAATTGATGATTAAAAATATAAATAATATATATACTAGAACTGTTTGTAACAGATGAAGGCTTTCATGCCCCTTTGACTTTTACAGGGTGCATTGAAATTACTGGAAAGGATTAGTCTTCCAAGCACGACAAGTCCAAACTGCTGCCACAATTTGGGTGTTTTGATCCTAGTCACATTCTAACCACTCATTTTATGATTAAGTCCACAGGCATCCGTTACAATCTGCCAGCAAGTCAAGATTGTTTCTTCTTCTGACAAAGTACGTAGGGAAAACCTTACCGCGCCTTTGCTAAACTGAAGCCTAGCAAGCTGCGGTGAACAGTGCTGGTGAAAATGACTTGGATGACCAGAGCAAATTAACATCTAAAGAAGCTGATGTTGAAGCAAGTAAGAAATCACCCACAAAGCAACAGAATCTCAGAGATGAAGACCAGAATATGGAATCAATTTCAAACGCGAGTCTCTTATCTGATGTGGACTTTTCCTTTGCGTTCCTTTTTTTCTTTTATCTTGGTGATGGGCCCCACAAGTTATATTCAATTAAGTGACAAAAAGAATCTATGCATTCCATTCCATGTGTATATCTCTCTCTCATGCTAAGGGCTGCTAAGGGCAGATGTAATTCTAGGGCAGTGAAACACTGGAGCTCATGCCTGCAGGTTGGAAGTCGCTCTGCATGGTGGTTAACTAATAACGATATGTGACTTTAGAGTAGACTTGGTCCTAGGCAAACACTACAATACCAATATCACCATGCCGCACAATTGAAAGTAATAGTCATGGTGGCCAAATCTGATAGTATTGATACGATTTTAGGAGAACTCATCGAGGAAATCTAAGATTATATAATTCACATATCATCACCCTGTAGTATATGGCAATGGATCCTAAAACCATCTGGTCATATTGATATAGATCTAATAAGCAACTCCATGAAGACCAACTAAATAGAGAAACATATAAAGCGCTAAACCCGCTATGAGAGAGAGAGAGAGAGAGAGAGAGAGAGAGAG
>JAYJMB010075264.1:0-23064 GCA_036873735.1 Pouteria campechiana
ATCGACCCTTACTCACACTACTACAGAAAATTAGATTGGAGCAAGGTTCTAAATTTGGGTGCCCACGACAGCACCATGCCTGCATGACATGTATGATAATATGAGATGCCTATATGGCATGTATTGTGGTATGATGAGCCAAAGTGGCTCGGATGTGATTTTAAGTGCCAAAATGACAATGTATGTTATTACATGCCTAAATAGTGTAGGATGTGTATAGACAGTATGAGGATTTGAGCCTCATGGTATGTTTGTTTTTGTATTATGCATCTTAGAATGTGATGGAAGTATATTGCGGTTATGTCTGTAGTTGTATAGACTAGAAGGGCATGTATCGTGGATGGAATGGAAAAGTTTGTGAGTGTCCTAGATGTATGCATTGTACTATCATATGTCTCATATTATGAGTTGGAATATGTATTCTAATTGATTATGCTTTGTTATAATTTTTAATTTTGTCTACTTAGTGAGTTGCCTGGACTCACGCCTTCTTGTTTAAATTTTTAACTGCTAGGCCAGGTGAAGACTCCAAATTGAAGATTGGGATGGATGAACGAGATTAGAAGACAATTGATGATATGGTAAAGTAATGGGATTGGAATCCCATTGAAATTTATAATTTATTTTATTAATCATGAGATTGTATGATTGTATCAAATTGTAAATAATATGTGGCATATCATAGTAAATCATTTAAGTATGAGATTGTACACGAAATTATATTAATTTAGTATGTAACATTGCCGGCATGAAATAGTTCCAATCTTGGGCAAAACTGTGAGTTTAGGTCTAGGTATTTTAGATATAATTGTGGTTTTATATTATAGAAATGTAATTTGTATTAATTTAATACATGTATATCAGGTGTGAATGTCTATAATACAGGGCAGACTTTATCAAATTTTTGGCAGCATACTTCTCTAAGAATTAGGGAAATGATGAGGTTATGGAATGATTTCCCTTAAGAAGAAGGAAAATAGTAGCATTTCACATTGGCCCCGGTAGTGCGAGGTGAAAACGCATAGGGTGGGGGTGCGGGGCATTACAAGTGGTATCAGAGGCTTTCTTGTGACTTATTTATGCCATGATTACATGATGTGTTGTGGCATTAGTCTCAGATGTATAACTGGGTGACTAGCTTGACTTTTATATATGTTTTGTTGAGTTATTCAGAAAGGAATAATTTTTAAATGTTGTGAATGATATGAATATGATACATGATATTCATGAGATATAGATAAGTTTAAAATGATTTGAATACATTTGAGTTATTCAAAAAGGAATAATTTTTAAATGTTGTGAATGATATGAATATGATACATGATATTCGTGAGATATAGATAAGTTTAAAATTATTTGAATACATTGATGGCCTAGACGCCATGATAGCGTAGATGTAATGAGAATGGACACCCATAAGGTGTAGATATGTATTGCTGGCATATGTCATTGATATTTGTATTTTGAGTATGGAAGCATACTCTGACTGAATGTTATTAATGATTTCTTATATATGTAATTCGATATAAATGAATTGTTATGTGTATTTGAGCAATTCTATGTTTTAAATGATATGATTGATTATAATGTTGAGATGGCGTTGATGTGATTGCTTGCAATGTCGGCATAACATTATGCATGATTGTGTATGATGGTGATTGAAAATGCCAAGATAACATTGTTATGATTGTAATGCCTGGATGGCATTAATGTAATTGATATGTTGATTGAATAAATTGGCATGTTTGGCATGATTGTATTAGGGATGTTATCATGATTTATTTGAGTTGTGTTGACTAATAATGAGATTAATGAAATTATATATTCCCCCATATGTTTGACATAGTATTTGGCTTTGAGCTTGAACTATTATGAATAATGTATTGCTATGAATTTTATGATTTATGTGAAATGTGATGCGTAGATGGAAATGATATGTGATTGTATTATATGATTAAGTAATGAGAGTTGGTTGTTAACTCGTGAAAACTATCAGTTACTAATGAGTTGGTGGTCAGCTCGTGAAAATCACCATTGTACAAGTTTGCTGGTAAGCTTGGAAACTAGTCCGTTGGTGGTCAGCTCATGAAAACCACCGGTTACTAATGAGTTGGTAGTTAGCTTGTGAAAACCATTGGTTATTGTGAGGTGTTGTATGGGTAGCCGGGGTGGCTGGGTATTGCTTAATGATTGGCCTATATGGCCCAGTTCATGTAGATGGTATCATTGACATTGTTTTGATTGTACTGCCTAGATGACATTAATGTAATGGATATGTTGATTGAAAAAATTGGCATGTTTTCCATGATTGTGTTAATGGATAAGGGATGTTGTCATGATTTATTTGAGTTGTGTTGACTAATACTGAGATTAATGAAATTATGTATTCCCCCATATGTTTGACATAGTATTTGGTTGTGAGCTTGAACTATTGTCAATAATGTATTGCTATGAATTATGATGTATGTGAAATGTGATGTGTAGATGGAAACGATATGTGATTGTATTGTATGATTATGTAATGAGAGTTGGTGGTCAACTCATGAAAACCACTAGTTACTAATAAGTTGGTGGTTAGCTCGTGAAAACCATCATTGTATAAGTTTGCTGATAAGCTAGGAAACCAATGAATTGGTGGTCAACTTGTGAAAACCATCAGTTACTAATGAGTTGGTGGTTAGCTTATGAAATCCATCAGTTGTTGTGAAGGGTTGTGTGGGCAGCCGATGTAGCCGGGCGTTGCTTATTGATTGGTCTGGATGGCTTAATTGGTGTAGTTGGTATTATGGGAGGTTCCTTGTAAGGATGCCCGGCCCCGGAAGGAACAAATTTGTGATGCCAATGAGTTTCCTAGTAAGGATGCATTAGGCCTGGAGTGTGTGGTTCTGTGTATCATGAGCATTGCATTCATATAGCATTCTGATTATTGCTATATATTTTTATGTAGTATGTTATGAAACTGTTGTGTTTTAGAATTATTGAGAATGTATTGAATGATAATGTTCGGTGTGAGTGAACAATGCCTTGATGCCTTGTAAGAATGCAATATGTAAATTTCATAGTAAACATGAGATGTTATGCATTTGTATATGCTTATTGTGTATTCTCATGTTTTGTATGATTGTTAAGCCATGTATGTATATTGTTGGGATGAATAGAGTTTTGTAAATTCCATAAGTAAAGTTTGTATGTTGACCTGGATGCCTTGGCCTAGAAATTGTGTTAATCATGATATATGATCAGTATAATACAACTTGTGTGGTGTATCATGTAGATACGGTACATTTGGAAAAAGGTTAAGAATAAAATAATGTTTAAAGTTTCAATGACGAAACTTTTATAAGGGGGCAAAGTTTGAATGCCTTAAGTGTTAAAATAAGGAAGTGTTAGGTAATATTGCTAAGGACATGATAAATATGGACTAATTTAAAAATTTTAAAGTTATTAAGCTTGGTACTTAAGAGCATGAGAAGAATATTTTGAAGATAAAGTGTAATTTGAGCTTAGTGTATGAGAAAATGAAGTTGAAATGCTCTAGGTGTCATATGTACACAAATTTTGGCATATAAGATGAATGATTAATAAAATGTATTCAACATGAAAGTCATAGCCATTGAATTTCTCAAATAATGAATAATGGATTAATCACATGAATCAGATATCATATGAGAAAATTTGAGTTAAAATACTATGGATGTCTCTAGAGCTATAAATTGGGATAAAACATATGGTATCAGTTTGTGGCTACCCATATTTTGAGACTAAATTTAAAAAACTGTTCAACATACAAGTTGTAGATCTTATAATTATCTTTTCAATGCAATAAAAATCACTGAATTTGGATATGGTATGAGGAAATTATGGACAAAATACAAAAATATCTCTAGGTCGGAAGTAGATTGGCGCAGGTGGTGCCCAATCTAGCACCAGCGGCACTAGATTGTGATGAAAAATGGGCATTTGGGCAGCGTGGGTGTGCTGGCGGTGCCAAATCTGGTGCTGTTGGCATAGGTTGGTGGCTATAAGAATCGATTCAACTTTTTCAAGTTGGATCCGCTCTATTTCTTTTTTGTTTCATCCTGTTTCTTCCCTCTTTCATGGCCTAACCCTATTTAGCCCCATTTCTATCCATTCTAGCTAGGAAAGCATCTTACCTAGCTAGATAAACTTGTAATTTTTTATTTTAATCAAATTTTCACCCATTCAAAGTGTAGAAAATGAAAGAAAATGGAAGAAATGTCAGATTTCCACTAAATAAAAGGTGCAGCATGGAGCTAGGAGCTTGACCCTTTATTTGGGGAGGATGAGTACGCTTGTAAGCAGAGGCAAACTCGATTTCCTAATCGAATTTCAGATTTTTGATTTTTAGGATTTTGGAAAATGGTGGACTTTTGGGATGAAATTGATGTATGTGTTTATAAATTCATGGGGGAATGATTTAATACAACGATTATGATGATTTGACATGAGAAATTATGAAAATTGCTAAGTTAGGGTTTTAATGAATAGTAAAATTTGGAGATTTTGTGATTTTTGTTGAAATTATCATGGGATATATGATTAAATGAGTGATTATGATATTTAAGGCATGTATGGATTGAATTCATCCAATGGACTTGAGTTGTGGGCTATGCCCTTGTTAGGGTTTAAAGAGGATTCTTGTGAATGGGCTATGTAAACCATGAATTGATTAGATTAAAAGCTTAATTGAGTTGTTTATATATTATTTGGATGTAAATCATGTAAGATTCTAGATAAATATGTCAAACAATCAGAGTTCTGGTGTTAATTGTGAAGAAACCCTAGTTTGAATAGTGTTTATCATATGTTTGAAACGTATAGCCTAAGATTGGCTATGAAAGAAGTATTAATATGATGTGATGTATGGATACATGATTATGAATGGCATTGTTGCCTTGTACAGTATGATCTGAGAATGATGAAAAGATAGAGCTGGAGGAAAGTGGTTTGGGAGTTAAAGGCCTAAGGTAAGTAGGCAAACACTTTTGTGATTCCAATGTATGAATGGGGATAGTGATTATCCCATATTTGTTCTAGGTAGTGTGTTTTGGATGAGGGATTATAGATATTCCATGTTGATTGAAAGTTGATGTTTATTTGTTTATAAATGCATGAATGTTAGGGATGTGGAATATCTCGTAGTTGAATTAGTCTATGATATAGACATGTGAGTCTTTGGGATACTTTCTATCCAATTTCATTGCATTTTTCCTGTGTATGGATGTCTATATGAAAGGGATAGGGAATATCCCAAGTGTGTGAAGGAAAGAATAGATGGGATGAGTATATCCCATGTTAAGGTTTGATAGTATGGTATATTGATGTATTTTAATATTATGAGTTAGAACATGTATTCTAATTGATTATGCATTGTTATCATTTCTATTTTTGTCTACTTATTGAGTTGCTCATTCTCACACCTTTCTTATTTAAATTTTAGCTGACAGGCTAGGTGAAGACTCCCAATTGAGGATTGGGACAGATGAACAAGATTAGAAGACAATTGATGGTATGGTAAAGTAATGGAATTTGAATCCCTTTGAAATTTTTAATTTATTTTTTAACCATGAGATTGTATGATTGTATCAAATTGTAAATAATGTATGGCATGCCATAGTAAATTATTTAAGTATGAGATTGTATATGGAATTGTATTAATTCAGGGTGAAACATTGCCATCATTAAACAATTCAAATCTTGGGCGGAGTTGTGAGTTTGGGTCTAGATATTTTAGATATAATTGTGGTTTTATATTATAGAAATGTAAATTGTATTAATTCAATACATGTATATCAGGTATAAATGTCTATAATACTTGGTAGACTCTATCAAATTTTAGGCAAGATATTTCCCTAAGAATTAGGAAAATGATGAGGTTATAGAAAGATTTCCCTTTAGTAGAAGGGAAATGGTAGTGTTCCACATCAGCCCTGGTAGTGCAAGGTGAAAACTCATAGGGTGGGGATGCAGGGCATTACAGGGAATCCTTGTAGTAGTAGTGTGTTGTAAGAGTTCCTAGTAAGCTTAGAAAACCAAGTAGTATAAAGAGTTTCTTGGTGAGCTTGGATAAACCAAGTGTTGTAAGAATTCTTAGTGATCTCTAAAAACCAAGGGAGGTGTGGTTCCACATGTGATTAGTGGAACTCAAGGTCGGGGATAACTTGAAGAGTAGAGTAGGTGCCAAGGAGGCCTGAACCACTATAATCCTTATGTGCTTTACTATCATGTGTGCTTGTGTACTTCCACTGCCACTTGTTTTTTGTAGTTGCACATTCATTTTATCTCCAAATCTTACTTGGTTTCAAGTTTTTCCATGCACCATATTTTGGGACCCCCCAGGGGTATCAACCCTAACTCAACACTTTTAAAGTTGAAATTGATAAAGCTTGAGTCTTGATTAGAGTTAGAGTGCAATAGAGTTGAACACTTTTGGACGAAAATATTTTTCCATTATAAATGTTCAATATAATCTCTTGAATTGCAAAACAAAATAAAACTTTCTTTTTCCTTTGAATGTAGTCTCTATTTATAAGCTTTGAAGGACTTGTGGTGGTTTGAAACTTGATTGTTGAGAATATAGCCATTGAATCTACTTACAGAAGATGCATAGAATAACCCATCATTAATAATAGACCTCTTTGTGGGACATATAAATCATTTGTTGACAAGAATGGCCCCTAAAACCTTTGTGTCATCCTCTATTGAAAAACTCTATGGGAAGTAACCATTGCTAGGTATAATGATAGACCTCTATTATGCGTACAGTTTCCTCTATCAATGCATCTACTAAGATAAAAAATGAGTGGGAAGTTGAAATGGCTCGACCACATATAGGTTGATAGAGGTTTGTATATACCTTTGTCCCAAATTCCAATTCCTCAGTAAACTAAACTCACATGAGAAGAAACTATGATAGAGTTTTGTGAACACCTTTGTCAACATGACGATTTCCTTTATCCATATACATTGGTTCTAGCAACTTCGACAAAGTTTTGTTAGACTCCTCTGTCCAAAGCATGATTTCCTTTGTTTACTTGAATTATTTTCCAAGCTTCCAACAGAGGTCTCTTAACTTTGTAAGCTCCTTTGTCCTTTTTAATGCATTTAAAAAAGAGGAAAACATTAAAGAAATTGAAATTCCACATTTCTGTACTGATTTTGTATTAATCTCAAAGATTCAAGAATGTGAAATAGCCCTATATTGAATGTAATGGCACTTGACTATTTCTTAAACATAAAACCTCATTCAAACACACTTGAAAGTCATAGGATCAATGCACATAAAATCATGCATTATATGATATGCAATTCAAGCACATGGGTCTACAACACCAAGCTCCATTCTACTTTTATAAATTTTTCCTCAAGAAGTGGTTTAGTTAAAATATTTGCTAATTGTTAATCAGTAGTTACAAATTCAAGGCATATGTTATGATTTTGTACATAATCTCTAATAGAGTGGTGCCTTAATTTAATATGTTTAGTTCTTGAATGCAACATTGAATTTTTAGTCAAATTAATAACACTAGTGTTATCACATCCAATGGGGCTATCCTTAAAAGTAAGCTCATAATCCCCTAATTGTTGTTTCATCTATAGAATCTGCGCACAACAATTGCCAGTTGTAGCATACTTAGCTTTTGCAGTTGATAATGTCACAAATGTCCACTTCCTTGAAAACCATAATATAATCATGCTTCCAAGGAATTGACATGTGCCTGAGGTACTTTTTTTATCCACTTTGTATACAAAAAAAATCTGCATCTGAGTACCCTACTAATGCAAAGTTTAATCATTTTTAATACTATTACCTTAAGCTTGGTATATCTAAAAGGTATTTAAAAAATGTGTTTTACAACAAAAAGATATGATTCCTTAGGATTTGATTAAAATCTAGTACACATGTAGACACTAAACATAATGTTCAGACTAGTAGCAATTACATATATCAAGGATCCTATCATTCTTTTATATAATTTTGACAAATAGATATACCTTTCTCATTCTTTTCCATTTTTATGGAGGTGCTCATTGGTGTGGTCATGGGCTTTCGATCCTCTATTTTGAACTTCTTTAACAGCTCTCTTGTGTATTTTGCTTGGTAGATGAAAATCCCTTATTTCCTTTGTTTTATTTAAAGTCATAGAAAGAAGTTAAGTTCACCCATCAAACTCATCTTAGACTTACCTTGACTGATTTTAGAAAATTATTAATATAAATTTTTATTAATGGTTCTAAATACAATATCATCAACATATTTTGAACTATTAATATATCTTTCATGTCATGCTTTATGAAGAGTGTTGTGTCTTGTAAGTTCAAGTTTGATACAAATTGTTGGTCATAAAATGAGGGATATTATAAAGGATGAAACTAAGCAAGATTGAGAATTAAATGGATGTGCAAGTATAGAAAGAGAATAATAGTGGAAACACCTAAGGAATTATAGTAGTTCAGGTCCACTTGGTACCTACTCTATTCTCCAAGGTATTCCCAACCTTGGGTTCCACTATGCACTTATGGAATCATATCTTTCTTGATTTTACCAAGATCATTAAAAACTTTTATACCACTTGATTTCTCTGAGCTCAGCAGAAAACTCTTTATGCCACCTGGTTTCTCCAAACATACCAAGAATTTCTTTAGAACCATAACACTACTACAAGAATCTCCTTCCTTAGTAGTAAAAACCCAAAAACCCAAAAAACATTGTCTAAATATAATGTCTCTAGATAAGGCTAAGATGTATAAGAAATAAGGTCAAGGATAAGAAATACTCAATGAATACAAAGTAATTTGAACTCCTTTAATGTTAGATTTAATATGGTATGAAGCACATTGAACGTTGGGGCACTTTGGAGGGAATGCACTTGGATGCTTTCTTGGGTCTCTTATGAATACTTTGTTTTTGCTCATGGAAGCCTTAAGAATCCTCTTTCTCTTTCAATGAAAGTTGTATTTATAAGTTTTGAAGAGGTTCTTAATCATTTGGTAAAAAACCATTGAAAACTAGCCATTAGAACATCTATTGGATTTTTGACCATTTTTTTATAGCAACAGACCTTTTTTGTTGTCACCTCTCCTCCCTAAAAACTTTATGGATGTTCGTAGGCTTAAAGAAGATTGTGTTCTCCTCTATAGGTTTCCTCTATGTAATATAATTATTACAAATATCTTAACAAACCCTTGTGGGACTCCTTTATGGACTTGCTCATCTCTGCTGTCATTGTGACTAAGAATACTCAACTAGGCATTAGATGTGATAGACCTCTATCACCTTGGGCTCTCCTCTGTGAACTCTTCTATCAGTCTTAAGCTTCAAAAATATCATTCAAATGGAAGCAACAAACCTTTGTAGCCTTTCTTATCTCTTTTGAGGGATTTCTTTGTTACTTAAAATCTTAGTAGAACTTTATTAGCTTAAGTTCAAATCATATATTAGTTTTATTATCATCAAAACTATACACCTAGACTCAACATATCTACCTTACCCCTTGAGAAACCATTATCTATTAGAAATTTGCTTAGCCTCTCATACCAAGCTCTAGGGGCTTGATTTAAACTATAGAGGGTTTTCTTGAGTTTGAATACATGATTTGGATTATGAGGATCTTTAAACCTAGAGGTTCTTCTACATACACTTCTTGATTTTTGAAACCATTTAGAAATTCACTTTTAATATCCATTTAAAACAACTTGAAATTCATGTAGGATGCAAAAGCAAGAAGCATTCTAATGGCTTCAATCCTAGGAACAGAGGTATAAGATTCTTCAAAGTCATTTCTTTCTTTTTGGTAATACCCTTTGATATAATTCTTGCTTTATTTCTAACTACTATTCCTGATTCATCTAACTTGTTTCTTAAGACCTATTTGGTACTAATAGTGGTTTGGTTCTTTGGTCTTGGAACTAAGGTGCACACTTCATTTCTCTTGAATTGGTTTACCTCTTCTTGCAAAGCCATTATCCAATTCTCATCTTCTAAATCTTGGTTTATGCATCTTGGCTCTAGTTGTGAAATGAAAGCAAAACTACCACATATTTGATAATATGATGTTCTAGTTCTAACTCTATCATATACATCACTAATTACTTGATTTTCAGGATGTATATGCTTGAATCTCCAATCTTTTGGTAAAGAATTGCTACTTTCTCTATTTATCTAACTTATGGATGGCTCTTCTTGATCTTTATTTGGAGTCCTTCATCTACTTCTTGCTTTTCTTGGAAGTATCACTAGTTTGACTTTTAAGCTTCATTTTCTCCACCAATTTAGTCAATTCACCTACTTCATCATCAAAATTACTATAATTTTTCACGGAGTTAATGATCTCATCAAACTTAACATGAATTGACTCTTTTATAATTCTAATTCTCTTATTGTAGACTCTAAATCCTTTACTAATAATGGAATATCTAAGAAAGATTTCTACATCGAATTTTTCATCAAATTTACCCAAGTTCTCTTTTCCATCATTAAAGATATAGCATTTATAGCCAAATGTATGAAAATGAGATATGTTTGATTTTCTACCATATTATATTTCAAAATGGAGTTTTGTTGAGTAAAGGCCAAGCATAAATTTTGTTTATGATATAACAAGCTATATTTATTACTTTAGCCAAAAAATATTGAGGTAAGTTATATTCACTAAACATGGTCCTTGCCATTTCTTGTAAGGATTTATTTTTCCTTTTAGTAAATCCATTTTGTGGAGTTGTTCTTGGTGTAGAGAATGTATGAAGAATTCCATTTTCTTCATAAAATGTGATAAAATGATGGTTCCCAAAATCTCCACCATGATCACTTTTAATTACAATAATATGAGAAATTCATTCATTTTGTACATGTTTGCTAAATACTTCAAAAAATGAAAAAGTCTCATCCTTAGATGTTAGAAATATTATCCATGTGAATCATGAATAGTCATCTATAATTATATATACATAATGTTTTCGTCCTAGACTTCTAGTTGTTATTACTTTTATTCGTCCAATGCTATATCTTAAGAAAATAGAGATAATGAAAGTGCATCAAATGCACCACAATATCAACCACTTAGATAAAATCAAGAACACAGAAATTATAGTGGTTCGACAATTACTACCTACTCCAGTCTGTAAGTCCAATTCCTAGACTTGCGTCCCACTAGTCAACTTAATCCTAAAGTTACATGTGGTATAAATTCTCTGTTCTTTGGACTTACAACTCCAGGTGATTGTATAGTTGAATCACTTACATACCCTATAATGATTCAAAGTATCCCTTGGTTTACAACCCAAACCAAGGTACAACAAATATATAGAAGAAAATAATAAATCATAGCTTACAACCAATTTGACACCCAGATGATTTTTAAACTTCAACAAACTTCACAGCTTTCACATTAATCATGATCACTAGCAAAATGGAATGGACACAAATAGACTCAAAAACAAGAACTGCATAATTGTCAGTAACAGACACAAAACCATAGATGTTTTCCATAAAATGTCGATGTTTGTTCTTCATGAAGAAATCTGTTGAAGTTTAACTTTACTGGATTTGTCCTTGGTTGGTAATCCATCAAGGTTTGAAAACATGGTTCATAGAAAAACATTGACAAATTATGCAATCTATCGATGTTTTGTGTTAGTTTGAAATTTATCTTTTTCAAACCAGTTTTGCATCAATACATTCCACAACCTATTTTACATCAATCAATTCCATAACTTGTCTTACAACAATCCATTCCATATTCCAAACAACTACATTCACACTTCATAAACAAACCAATTAGATATAGAACCAGACCAATCACATGTTAGTCCCTTGCTAGATGGTTGCTCAAGAGGGGATGGGGGAGTGAATTGAGCTTTTAAAACTTTTGGCCAATAACTTGAGAGGTGTGCTTAAAATAAAAGAAAGTGAATTTCATAGCACATATCCACAAGATTTTTATAGCGGTTCGGCCCTTCCTGGGTTCCTACTCCACTTCTCTAAGTCAGTCTCCTTTATTGATCTTAGGTTCCACTAACACCTTGATCAACTTGATCAATTACACGTTGGTTTTTCAAACTCAACAGAAACTTTTACAAACTATTAGTTTTCAGAGCTCACCAACTAACTCACTGGTTTTCTAAGCACACCAAAAAGTTTTACAAATTGTTGATTTTTAGAGCTCACCAACCAACTCGTATGGTTTCAGTAAGTTTTGCTACTTGTTATTTTCAATACATAGACAACAATCACCTTGCCTGCTCTAACAGATGCTAAAAAGAAATGTATAGATTGATGCTTCTTACTTAGGTAGATTTTGTACAAAAATTAAATGCTTAAATAAAAGAATATGCAATAAGATCAGATTTAACAACTCCTTTGAAGATGAAATTGATCTGGCTTTAAACAACTTTGACAGTATTGAATCAATTGGAGTTGAACATAGATTTTGAATGCTCTAGAAAGCTAATCAAGTCTTAAAATCACTCTGTGCATATTTGTTACTTGTTTTTTGTCTCTGATAGTCTCTTTTATATGTTGAGAGATTTTCCTGTTGCAAAATGTTCAAAAATTATTACTTCACCTTATATTTTTTTCTAGTATTTGACTTTGAAACACTTTGTTATTTGTTTATTTTTGGCATTTGACTTTATAACTTTTGTTTATGTCTTCCACTTAACTTTGTGGCTAACTTTCTACTTGTTACCAGTCACTATTAGTTCGGATGCTCCAAAGTAGCTTCTTTGGATCCTCTAGAGTGATGAGCAAATGAGAGAGTGAATTATTCTATAAGTGTCAGATCCTTTGTCAGATCCTTTGAGGCAATGAAAACATTTGGGTCCTCTGAAGTTAGTATATCGGATTTTCTGAAGTGGCGGACGACCTATGATTTGCGATATTTCTTTGAAGTAGACTTCAGATCCTCTAGGTCCTCTAAAGTATGACTCCAAAAGGTGACTCCGAAGCATTGTAATGACTCTAAAACATGTCTTGATGACTTTGAAGCATGTCTTGATGACTCAGTTTGCCTTAATTAAGTGCGCCTCTGAACATACTTTAAACCTATGTAAGCATTCACTTAGTTTCTTCCTCTAAATAATTATTTTATGCCTAAGTTTATCCGAAAGACAACTATGAAAGTATTCATGAAGTTACTCTCTTAGATTAGCTACATAATATTTTTGCAAACACTCAAGAATAACTTGTTAGTAACTTAATGCTTTATTCATGTCTTTGCTCATCATCAAAACTTAATTTGTTGAGCATGTTCAACATCAAAACCAAGCTAAATAAGTGATTATACTCAACATTCTCCTCCTTTTTGATAATGACAAAATATTGAGTAATATACTTTTCAAGATAAATGAAAATTTGTATAAGTTCTATATGCTCCCCTTGATTAGATGCATTCTCATAAAGATTTCTAATATTTCAGCTTCCCTTGAGATGATAAACTAGATGACTTAGCATTTAGCATTTTTCACTTTGACATACATTTTTCTCAGCATTTAGCATTAACATATATTTTTCTCTCCCCCTTTTTGTCATAATCAAAAAGAAAAAGGAGAAAGAATAATGCAGAAAGATTTTGAAAATTTTATAGCATAGAATCGAATCATAAAGCATACTATAAAAGAATGTTATAAAGACATTGAAAGCATACACAAAGTCATATAAATGTCACTCAAAAAGACTAAGATTACAAGAAAGCACTTTCAAAAGTGATATTACAAGAGAGAACAACATGAAAGAAAGATTTAAAATAAGAAAAAAATAATAAAAAGGAATAAAAATACAGATGCAACAGAATTATTTAGGTGGTTTGGATCTTTTCTAGTAGGTTTTGGGAAGAAATTGGGATTATTCGATGGTGGAAGGAATTGAGTAGGTTGAGTAGGTGGTTTAGAGGAGGACTTAGATGGTTTAGAGATAGTTTGTTTAATTTTGGATGGAAAGGGAGAAGGAATGAAGGAGGAATCTTTGGGAGTAGCAGTGGGTGGTTCATGAGTTAAGAAAGGAGATTTATAGGTAGAAACATAGATAAAATCAATTTGGGCTCGATATGAGGCATAGAGTAACTCAAGAAAGAACACAGGTGTTTTGTTTAGAATGATTTCAGTGTTTGTATTCATTTTGGCAACATATTTTTCATAATGCATGGTAATTTAAGAAAGAGGAGCCTTTTATGATTTTTTGGAGGTGGAATTTTGGCTCTCTTTATGGGTTTAGACTAGATTGTTGGAGGTTTAGGAATAGAAGCTAGTTTTCTACATGTTTTAAAGCACACCCGAATTTAGTGTTGGATTGATGAATCAGTAAGCTATAGATATGGAATGGGAAGATTATCAGCAATAGCTTGTAGATTTAATAAGATAAAAATAAGAATTCTTCCTCAGTTAAAAAAATTTCATTGTGAGGTCTTGAGGGAGATGGAAATGAACTTCAAGTGGGACTAGCTTGAGGAAGTAATTTAAGAAATTTTTCATAATATACATCAAGAAATGATTTTGCAAAAGGGTTGTGGATGTCATGCCCTTCGAGAGTCAAAAGAGGATCAAGAAGGAATTGAATTCTAAAAAGAGGGACAAGATCAGTGAGTTGTAGAAAAGGAAGTTCTTTGGGAGAGATATTGACATTGTGAGATAGGAACATGTTGGAGATGACAGTACTGATTTCTGATTGAGCTTTGAATTTAGAGTAGGTCATTCTAATGGGATAATAAATTCTGACAAGAATGTTAGAATTTTCTTCAAATTTCTTGGGAGGAGGAAACTTTAAGGCTCTCTATTTTGATGAGATTTCAATATTTGAAGGATGAAATCTATCGTAACCAGATGGGATATCCTGTGAATTCGAAGAATCTTCCCAATCCAGAAAATTTGGTGGCCCTCGGGCAAGAAAATCTATCTTATAGAAAGGTCTTTGATATTCATTAAGAGCTCTGGAAGAATTGGAAAGGTAATCTTCAAGATGAAGTGACGCTAGTTCAATAGGTATGAATTTTGGGAAAACTGAAGAGGGTTGTGTAAGAGTTGGAAGAACAGTTACTGATGGTTTAGCCCTAGGCTGGACAACTTCTTAAGCTAGAAAGAATGACTATGATGAGGAAGATTGTGAGTGTGTGGCGGAATGGATGGGTGAAGTAGTTTTGTGAAATTGTGGGTGAGAGTGTAGAGTATAGGATCGTGAAGGTTGGGTTTGAGGTAGGTGGTTTTTGAGAGATTCCACTAATGAAATTAGTGAATCAAGTTTGTGATCAATTCCCTCAACTTTAAGAGTTAGAGATGATATGGAATTTTCTACTTTGCACAATTTGTTCTCTAATGTTGGTGGGATAAGTTGGGTAGGAAGAATTGGGGTTGACGGGAAGGTTTTTGGAGATGGTAGAGAGGTAGGTCTCATTAGTAATGAAGACCTAACAGGTGTGAAAGAGGGATTTGCTATTGTTGCTATACTCACATTCTCTTCTCTCAATATATCTTCTGATTCCTTTTCTCTTTCAATTCTTAGTTCTTCACTTAGAGCTTCTTCTTCTCTATTTGTTTCCACTTGATTTCCTTTAGGTCTGGATTTCTTCAATTGTTCTGAATTTGGTCTGTTTGAGTTGACTTGAACCTCATTCTCTATAGAGTAACTTTGTCAACCATGTCTGTGTTCTCAAACTCTTCTTCCTTTTGTTTAGATAAATTTACTCCAGCTTCTTTGAGAATCTTTGTGAAGATCATTCCATAAGGAAGTGAAAACTTTATTGTAGATTTCACTAAGTACAAGTGATCCACTATAATTTGTGCAAGACTCACCTTCTTCCTATTTTTCAAAACCCATAGAAGTTTTGCATCTTTCTCTGAAATGGCATCTATTGCGGCCATCCTTGGATACACATTGTTTATTACCATAGCGTATGCCAACTTGAGATTTAGACTTAGATGATTGGCATGAAGGTAATTTTCTTTTTCATCTATCTCAGCTCCTGTCAGAGAATAGTCTTGCTCAGTTTGATGGCCATTCTACCTGTTCTTTCTCAATTTCAGGAAGATTAAGGATTCTTCTCAAGCTATCAATGGATGAATCTATCTCAACTTCTCTTATCCATGACTTTTGAGTGTTCGAGTTTAGATTGCTAATTAGGACTTTGACTAATCTAGGATAACAATTATCCTTATAGCTTACAAAGTCAGCCTATCCTTGTAATCTAAACTAATCGCATACTTCTAAATTAATTTCTCTTTCTCCAAAAACTCCAAAATTAAATACTCTTCCTCTTACTATTTTCTCATTTTCATACTTTTGAAGTACTGAGAGTAAGAAAATTCTCTGTTGAGAAAGATTACCTCGAGAGTATCATCCTTAGCCCTGATTCTCTTAAAAATGCTCATTTCTAGAGATTCTTCTCTTTGCCTTCTTTTGTTGCCTGATTCAAGTCTTACTGATTTGCTTATTCCTTTTGTCTTTGCCATTGCAGTAGAGTGAGCTAGGGCTTTGAGAGAATGAGGGTTTTTGACTAAATTGGAAAGAAATGGAAATTGGTATTTTTTTTTGGAAATGATGTAATGGGAAGGCCTATTTTTTGAATTGAGTGGGAAGATGAAGTGTTTCCTCTAAAAAGGGGATATTGAATGCTGAAAAAAAAAGGATTTTATGTTTTCAGAGAGCTTCAAACATTTTTAAAATGGGTTAAGAGCTTTCAGATATGACTATTAGGGTTTTGGTTCCTCCAAAACAATAATAGAGTTCGACTTTGGAGGCTTTGAAATAAGTACATAGTATTCGGAGGCTATGAAACATAACATTGAAATGTAGTCAGACTTCAAAGACTCTGAAATTTTGCTTCGAAGGTAAGATAGTCTGTTGGAGGCTTTGAAGTGGGTTTTCGGAGGTTTTGAAATTGACTTAATGTTTTACATTATGATTTTTATTAGAAAAATAAAGTAATTTATTAGGATTAATATGTTGTTAAGCAAACATGATAATTTTTTTTAAAATCATTAATTAGATAATCAATACAAATTAAGCACATGGATCTAAAATGCCTAGTTCTCTTCTTATCATGCTAAATCTATCTTCTTGAAGTGGCTTAGTGAATATATCTGCAAACTGATTTTCAGTTGGGACATATTCTAAGCAAATATCATGGTTTTGTCTAATTTCTATATGCTTAGTTCTGGAATGTAAGACTAGATTCTTGTTCAGATTTATGGCACTATTGTTGTCACATTTGTTCAGTATATCAACAAAGTTAAGGCCAAAATCATTCAATTACTATTCCATCTATAGGATTTGAGCACAAAAATTTCCAGCTAATAAATATTCAAATTTAGTAGTTGATAATGCAACTAATGTTTATTTCTTAGAAAACTATGATATAATCATGCTTCCTAGAAATTAACATGATCTTGAGGTGCTCTCACTATCAACTTTATATCTACCAAAATTAAAATTTGACTAACTAATTAAAGTAAAATCTAAACCTTTTGGATTCCATAAGCTAAGGTTTGGTATATCTAAAAGGTATCTAAATATTCCTTTTACAGTAATAATATGTGACTCTTTTGGATCTAATTGGAATTTAGCACACATGCAAACACTAAACATTATATCAGGTCTACTAGTAGTTAAATATAGTAGAGATCCTATCATGCTCCTATAAAGTTTATGGTAAACAGATTTACCTCTGTCATCTTTGTCCATTTTTATTGATGTGCTCATTGGTATTCCATATCTTTTGTCATCTTTAATGTTGAATTTCATCAAAAATTCTTTTATGTATTTGACTTGGTTGATGAAAATCCCTTCTTTCATCTGCTTGATTTGAAGCCCTAAGAAGAAGTTGAGTTCACCCATCCAACTCATTTAAAATTCTCTCTACATTATCTTGGCAAAGATTTTCATTAGTTGCACCAAATACTCTATCATTAACATAAATTTGAACTATAAGAATATTATTTGTTGTATGCTTAATGAAGAGAGTATTATCAACTTTTTCTCTTGAAAAACCTTTCTCAATTAGAAATTTGCTTAGCCTTTCATAATAGGCTCTAGGAGCTTGTTTCAAACCATAAAGAGATTTCTTACATTTGAACACGTGATTTGGATTATGAGGATCTTCAAACTCAGGTGGTTGTTCTATATAAACCTCTTCATTAATGAATCCATTTAAGAATGCACTCTTTACATCCATCTGATATAGTTTGAAATTCATATAGGATGCAAATGCAAAAAGCATTCTAATAGCTTCAATTCTTACAATAGGGGCATATGATTCTTCAAAATTAATACCTTCCTCTTGATAATATCTTTTTGCTATTAATCTTGCCTTATTTCTCACTATTATTCCTGATTCATCCAATTTATTTCTAAAGACTTATTTAATTCTTATAGCAAATTGGTGGTTTGGTCTTGGAATAATAGTCCACACATTATTTCTTTTAAATTGGTCCAATTCTTCTTATAAGACTAAATTCCAGTTTTCATATTCTGAGGCTTATTTTATACAAGTTGGTTCTAATTGAGAAATGAAAGCAAAGTTGTCACATAATCGATGATAAGAAGATCCAGTTGTTACTTTATCATATACATCACCAATTATCTGGCTATTAGGGTGATTATGTATGAACCTCTAATCTTTAGAAAAAGAATTGTTACCTTCATTATTTACCTCATTGATGGTTAGTCCATCATCTATTTCTTCTTCATCCATCTATGTCTCTGATTATGAAGAATCTTTTTCTTTATCTTGTATCTTTATTTTCTCCACAGATGCTATGATTTGCCTGTCTTGATGAGTGAATTTCATTCACTTATATTACACATGTTTAAGCTTATTTATTTGCAAATCATTGTCTCCTTTAGATGAATTTTATGATTATTTGTAGATTTTCTAGGTGTCTTGAAGATGAAAAAGAAAATAACTGCAAAAAGGAGTGAAAACTCAACACAAAACAAAGACAACTAGCCGGCGCCCATGACCACCATCAGCCAAGAAGCAGGCTGGCACTGCCAGCGCTAGCAGCAGATCAATAATTTTATGGATTTTTTTGCATTGCGTACAAGCTGAGTTTTTAAGGAAAAAGTTAAGGTTTTTTGGGGGTTCTTCTCACTTCCATCTAGAGAGTTTTCTCTAACATTTGGAAGCCAAATTCTAGGAGTTTTCTGGTAGAGAAGAAGAGGAGATTGCAAGTAAGAAAGAAGAAGGAGAGAAGATGTTCTTCATTATGGTCATCCTGTCTAAGGAAGTTGTATTATTTTCTCTTATAAACTAAATCTCTTTTTCTAGGTGAAGATGTAAACTTTTTTGATACTCTTTTTTATGAATTGTTGGTTATTAATACTGTATGATCTTGTTTCATTCATGATGTTGTTTATAATGGTTTAACTTATTTTATTGCTTGATCACTAATATTATGAGTTAGATTAATTATCAAAGCATGGTTAAGGTAGACACCATATGCTAAACCATGAGTTTCCTTGAATGAGAAGGATAGATGGTTAAAGTAAACACTATCTGCTAAACTATACTATTTTGGTTTTTATGTTCTTGAGCTTAATGGGTTTTTACCTAAATTATGCTATACACCATAGGTAATTGAAATGAGTGAAAATATTGATTTAAACCCACACACTTAATGGTAATAATCTTACTTTGAAAGAATGAACCAAAATGAGGCATTAAATCCAACATTTGAGTAGCAAAGTGGCATCATCTTATTGTGAAATCGAATCCCTAGACTTCTTCATCTTGCTAATCTCTCTGCATTATATTTAGCCATTGATTTACTTTAATTCCTTTAAGCTTCTAAATTCTAAAATTACACCAATCGTTACTCATATTCATATAGTTATAAATACATTCTTTTAAGGTTAGGATAGTTTTGTAATAAAATTAATTAAGTCAATTTCTATGGAATCGATCATTGCATTGCATACTATATTGCTATACATATGTACACTTGCAAGGAATTATAATTTGAATCAGCAAGTTTTTGGCACCATTTCCAGGGAATGGTTCCAAATTGATTTGATTAATTTAGTTACAATTTTTTATTTTAGGGTTGTATTGTGTTTAGGATTTTTAATTATTTTTTTCTTTCTTTTTGTTGAGATGTGAGTGCAAGGAAGAAGAATAGATGGGAGAAAAGAACCCGGAGGAGACATATGATTTGTATGAGATGCTTAGATCAAACTCACAATAGATGAGTGTTAGAGGTAAGTCAAGAGGAATGTATGAATTGAATTCTAACACTAAACTTTCTATGTAGATGTCAAAACTTGCCAATAAAATGAATATGATATGCTCCATGGTAATGAACCAGAAATAACCAAATCCCACTAAAGTATGTTCTATTTGTGGTATTTTTGGCATTCATACAAGGCTTGTCCTTCTAGGCAAAGTTTTGCAAAATTTTTAAGATAAGCCAATACGATGAATTTTTACAACCAACCACCCCTTGATGATCCATATCTTGGTTGGAGAAGTCATCCTAATTTTTCATGGAACAATAATCCAAATCAGATTCAATATGGAATGTGTTTTCAATCAAAGAAACCTACTCTTGAAGAAACATTGCAAAGTTTTATCGGGGCAACCTAAACTCAGCTCCAAAATTATAAAATGAGGTTTCAAAATATTGAAGTAAGTTTCAAGAATGTGGAGGCATTTATGAAGATGATAGAGACTCAGTTGGGGCAAATTGCAGAGGTTGTGCAAATTCACACATCTAGAAAGCTATCAAGTCAGCTTGAGCAAGTGAAAGCAATCATAACATTGGGAGGTGGTAAGGTAATACATGATAAAGTTGGTGATGTGATTAATGATTCCAATGTCTTTGCAATTGATGAGGAGGAAGTGAATGTAAGGAGAGCTATGTTTCTAATTCTTAACCCTCCACTCAACTACAAGTCACCACCACCCTATGATCCACCTATCCTATTTCCTAGGTGTTTGGAGCTAAACAAAGTTATTAAAAAACCTTGTGATAGCAATGAGCAAATTCTAGCGTTAGATATTTTCCTATAAGAAATAGCTGGTGAGATGATTGAAAATTCTAATGAAGGTTCAAAAAAGGAGGAGATGAAAGAAAAATCCGAACTAGAGCAATTGCCTCATTCTTTAAGGTGTGCATCTATAGGCAATGATTTATACTTTTCAGTGATCGTTTCTTCTTTTTTATAGGTACAGATGAGGACAAGATCATTCAATTTCAAGATCATATTGTGCAATTTGATATTTTCAAGAAGAAGGAGTTGTCCAACAAGAATAAAAATGACCTCAAGATGAATGGAGTGGATGGAATTATGGAGTTTTCAAAAGAGCCCATAAACACAGTTGAAGGAGATGCATTAGAGGATATTGCATTATTCAATAATGTTTTAGGAGCACCAACATTTTCCAAGCCACTACCAAGTTTCAAAGAACTAGATCATAGAAAGGCCAAATTTCAATTCAAAGATGGAAGGCCATAGTTGGGCCGAGACTATAAACAAATCATTTCTTGGGAGGCAACCCAAGTTTTTTTTCTAAACTTTCTTTATTTTCTTAGCATTTAGTTTACTATTTTCTTTAATTAGTAGTGTGATATTTCTATTATAGAAGGAGGAATTCTAATTTTAGAGTATTGCAGATGCTCTTCCAAGTGTTAAAATGATTCTAAGCTAGCTCCAAAAGAAGAGAACGTGAATGCAATTCATTTAGGGAAGCCCTTGATCTTAAACTTCTTTCATTATTTCACATTGAGGACAATGTGAAGTTTAAGTTAGGGGTGTTTTTCATTGCATTCAAGTGTATTTAGTTTTTGGGCTAAGGATTTGCATTCAAGTGTTTTCAATTTTTGGGCAAATTTTTTTGAATTTAGGTATAATTTTGATGAACTTTGCTAAATGAAATCCAAGAGCAACTATGCTAACATATTGAAACTAAATAGGTTTGAATCTCTCTTAATGATCAGTAATATATGCTAAGTTTTTTTATTACCATTGTATATGATTAGAAGGAAGGACCGATGTTACCTTATGATTTATTGATTCTTGTGATAAATACTTTTTTTTCTTGACTGAAGAAATTTTTTTTGAAGCACCCTATGCTATGATCATGTAAAGTGTATGCTGATGAGTTGATAGTGTTGTGAATTCAATGACTTATTTTGGTTGACACAAGCATTCTAGAACTTGTTTGATTATCCCTTACGGCAAAATCTTGGATTACATGTTTACTAGGAAGTGATTTAGGTATTTTTTGATCAGTTTGAGCCTTTCAAGCTAACTTATTACATTCATATCACTAGTTTCCCTATTAAGCCTTATGAGAGAATGATATATGCAATTCATGTGAAAGACTACCATTCGATTTTCCTTCTTTAGCCTCATCATTTAGACCCTTTCGACCTGAAAAACCATGCTTAACCTATAAGAGATATATTCTATACATATGGTTGCTAGAGAGGTATGAGTGAAGCAAAAAGAATTAATTTTGGAGGAAATTGAAAAGAAGAATGCCGAAAGAAGAAGAAAAAGGACAACAAGAAAATAATCAATAAGGAATGATCTTTTAACTAGGGGAACCACATCTCCATGAACTCAATAGAAAATAATTTTGAGGCTGTGGTAGTAATAAAGACCATAATAAGGGGGATCACATCCTAGTGAACTTAACAGAAAATAAGTTTGGGGGTTTGATAGTAATAAAGCCCATAATAATAAAAATAAAACAAAAAAAATCCCAAACAATTTTTTTTAAGAGAGTGAACATTCACATACAATTCCGTTATGATCTCTTACTTTGTGAATCTTTACTTCTTTTCTTTGTTAGCCAAACCTAAGGTCCCAATACAAGCTTAACAATGATCTATTGATCCAAGTGAATAGAGTCGTCTACATTAATAGAGAAGGATCATGAAAAGCAAACTTATGGGGTATTTTGTGAAGATCATTAAAATCACTAGTTTACACATTATTGACTAAAAAGCATGCATGTAGCATGAAATTACATTACAAACATATTTTCACTTCATGAAAGGATTGATGAAGCATGAGTTTCATGAGATTACTTGGTAAGTGTCTTGAATAATTTC